>BQNB010190251.1:0-11799 GCA_026074375.1 Tanacetum coccineum | reverse complement strand
ACAGGAATCCATTTTGGGGCTTAAAATTAAGCCCCAAAAGTGTCCCAAGACTGTTTGGACCACAGTCTTGGTCCTTGCTTATCCAGCCTTTTTGTTGCTTATTGTGTATTCTTAACTGCTTATTTTTGTTCTTTTAGCTTATTAGGTTAGTATAATTAGGTCTTTGAGCTTATTTGATTCTTGGGTTAGCTTATTCGAACCTAAAAAGCCCCTCAAAAGCTGTCATTTTTGGTTGAAGTTGAAAAATAGGGAAAAAGCTTATTGAGTTTTTAAGTGCTTATTTAAGGGCTTATTCGTGGTTAAAAAAATAAGGTGTCTTTTTTAAAAGTGCTTATTTACAAGTTTTTTAGACTTTTGTAAAAAAAATTGAAAAAAATAAATAAAGGGGAAGGCCAAGGCCCCGGGTGAGCAAGACTCGAACCCGGGACCTCAAAGCCCTCAACCCCTTATAACTCAACACACACTACCGCTGCGCCCTTGGGTCTTTTCTGTTAGACCTTTGGGCGCCTTGGTATTTAAGGGGGTTTTGCCCCGTTTGCCTAATAAGCTGTTGAGCTTATTTTGACAGCTTATTTGATAAGCTGGTCAAGCCAGCTTATTTTTCTTAGGACCGTCACACTTTCAAGTATTTTTTGTAAATTTTTTAGATTTTTATAAAATCGTTTAGTATTTTTTATAATTTATTTTCTTTTTAAACTTTAAAAAATCATAAAAAATAAAATATTAATCAGAAAAATATAAACTTTTTTTTAAAAATTTTCTTTTTTCATATATTTTGTAGGAAAAATATAAAAGTTTCTGTAAGGTTAATTTTTCAAAAATTTTATTTTTAAAGAACGGGTTTTGACCCCGTTTTTGTTTTGACTCGTTTTTGGGTCAAACGACCTCCGTTTTTAGTCTAGTTTTTTTTAAACTTTGTTATTTGTCATCTAGAATCTATTTTAGCTTTTAAATTTGTTCTAGGGTTTAAATTGCAAAATTTAGGTTTTTGACCCTCGTTTTTCGTGCCCGTTTTAGGATTTAAGTTATTTAGCTTTCGTTTTTAGGTTTTATTTAATCGTTTTTGTATATTTAATTGGTAGAAATAGAAAACCCATCATAACCTTGTCATATTCAAACATCAATCATCAATCCGTCATTCGATTTTCCATTCAAGCCTCGTTGGGACAAAACGACCCGGGAACTCATACTTCCGGTTACATATATATTTTATTTAGTGAATTTTGACTTCTTGCCTTTGTCAAAGGCAATTGGTTGAGTGTTTGCTTTTATATTATATATATATATATATATAATTGACGAACCATAATTCGTCAAAGTTCGGTTACGTTAACCTCCGGTTCCCTATTTTATAGTATAAATACTGTACCTGTGATCAGGTAGATTCAAAGGACCTCCTTGATAGGGTTTTCAGCTGCACTAGCTTGATCTCATTATCGGAACGTCTCAAAGCAGACAACACAATAAGAGTGAATAAGTTAGTTACTATCTAACTCATTGAGTCGTCAATTCATATACTGGACCAAAATCGATATCCAGTTGACACAAGCTTGATTCATATGGAATTTCGCAAGTCACCTACCGCAGTGATGTTTGATGTTGACACTGGAAGGGTTTCCATTCGTCACTGTGACACTAAAGAGTATCACTCTGAATGTTCCGGCAAGATCTGATGATAATGCATAGGAGTCTTTGTTACAACTTGTGTTCTTTATTGTGAACAACAAGTGTATTTTTTGAATTGTGTCCTAACAAGATTTGTAATTTGATCTTTTATGGCTCTAGACTCAATAAGTGCATTTTAGTTTTGGTGATCGGAGGCTGGAGCTGACTGCCACCTTTTCAATATCAACATTTCTCGGAGTGAGAAGTCGATAAATGATGTGTTTAATCTCCGTACGAATTGAAATAAGAATCTATAGGGAGAAACTTGAGAGGCTAGGAAGGGTTGTGCATTGCATCACTGGGTCTATGATATCTTGTCTTCAATACCAAATATCATCTTTGTGATATTCGATAGATTATGTATTGACCCGGTTTCTGCCTTAAGTGTAAGGATGGCTTCTTTCTTTTCACCCTTTATCTTTACATTTCTTTTTCATTATTCAACCCCTTCAATGTTTACCAAGACGTCATTACTAGAACCTTGTTGTGATTGTTCCAGTGCTAGCTCATGCCTTAGTCAACATTTTTCTCTTATTTTCATTCAACTCCATCTTTCCTAAGGACTTCTAATTCTATCTAATGGAATGTCCTTGGGTAGATCCCTCCGGTTCTGGTTGGATCATTGGACTTATACCTAACCTTAACCACCTTATGACTTCATCGCCGTCGTGAATTAGTAGGTTGTTAGGTATAGAGATCGTAACCATAAAACCATTGAAAATTAATCAAAGTGTTAGATATAAATCAAACCATTTGACACTTTGAGAGTTTTAACTTTTAAGAAATGCTCCCCCTACCCATGTGCATCGATATTCGAAATTGTTTCGCACATATAGGAAAGAGTTCGCACTTGAGTCAAAGATGATTACATTTAATCCAATATTATCCCCTTCAAAAATAGTATACCAAGTGATATTTTTTTGTACCAAATGGAATAAATAGCTATATCAGTTTTTGAAAGCACATGGATGAAAACGGTTATATTCGCATGATTATTATTATTGGAACATTTTTCTCTTGCTCCCACTAAAAATTTGAATATAGACTAAAAAATTTAGTGAGGAAAAGAGTGTTGAACACACAATTTTAAAAGATTTTGAGAAAAATCTTTTTGATAAACTCTAGAAAAATTATGTTCAACAATTAAAAAAAACTTTTACTTTAGCTCAAGATTTTGAATATCTTAATGAATTAGCTCAAGTTCGAGAAGTTGTAAGCTTCCCGTTGTGAGGATGAATGTACACAAATGTACACTTTCTTTTCTTTGAGGTCCGAGTTCTAAGCAGAAATACTTAGAAGTCAAGTTTTGAGCAAACTTTTTTTAAAAGATTTTAATAAGTATGCTCGAAAACAAGAAGATTTCTCTTCTTTTGAAGGTAAAGCGCATTGAAATGTACATTTTCTTTTTATTTGAAAACCGAGTTGTGTACTGATGTGTACATAAGTCATTTTGATTAGCAAAATTTTGAAAGATTGTGAAAACCTTTTGAAAAGATGGGTCTCGTACTGAAGTATACGAAATCCATCATATTTAAGCGCGGATTGAAATCTGAAATGATTACAAGCCATTATGATATCAAATTAGGCAACCACCTTTGGAACCCATTTAAGCACGGTGCTAACGGGTTTACCAAATTTTGAAAACTATTTGAAGGTTATGTCAATTCGATGCAAAGAAATTGAATTTCAACAAGGACTAGAAACTGATGTTTCATTTGAAATAATGCTCGTGGAATCAACGGATATTTAAGAGTCTTTTTGTTTTTCCATTAATTATAAAAACTTGGATTTTCTTGTGGAGTTTTAAATCTTGATGAAGAAGAAGATTTCCATCTATTGTTGAAACCCGGTGTTTCATTTTGAGAATTCATTTTTGAAATGAATAGAAATCTTCTATTGTGTGGAATTTTCAAAACAAAGTCATTCTTGTTTTGCAACAAAAACATTTTTGATTTTGAATATTTGAAAGGTTTTAAATGACTTTATTTTGGTCTCCACACTTACTTTACCATTGTAGAACAAGAATTTAGAGTTTCAAAAGACTTCTTTTTCTTACTTGGATCACTTGAGTTAAAAACCTTTTGATGAGGGGGTGATTCAAAAACTTGAGGTTTCTTAGAAGACTTTCTATCTATTTGCAAAGAGTAGGTTGTAAACTGAGACATCCTCTTTGGAAATGATTTGGAAGATTCACCCGTGTAAATCTCTGGTAAAACACTTACTTTTGGTGTTGAAAAGTTTGACATAGGAGATTTTTCTTTTTCTCGGTTTAGAGCATCAAACTTTGCTTTTAGGGCATTATATGATATTCTCAACTCGATATATAATTTTTGATTTGAAATAAGATCTTGTGATGCCAACTAAAGAAGCAATTTGTTTCAAAAACTGATCTTTTTTGGCTTTAGAGTCTTGAATCTTATGATCCAATTGTCGTTCAAGGACAACTCTTGCATTTTTAAGTTTTTCAAAATATGTTTCGAACTTGTCCGTTTTCTTTGAAAAGTCGACTTTGACATCCTCAAAATCTTTTGTTTGTTGAGCTAAAGTCATTTCGAGCTCCTTAATCTTTGTTTCAAAACTTGATGTTTCATTTCTGAAAAGAATCTTTTTCTCCCCCGATTCTGATTCAACATTTGAGGGATCAGAATCATACAAAGATTTGTGAAGGAAATCATTTGAAATTCGAGAGTCAAACTTTTTCTTATTCATTGATTCAATCTTTTGAAAAACTTTATCAAACTTTTTATCCGCAAATTCAGACAACTGAGACTTTAAATTTTCTGCTTCGTTTTGAGAAACGTTTGAACTTTTTGTCTGAACTCGTGAACGTTTGATTGAATCAAACAGGTTTTGGTAAATCGCTTAGAAGTGTTCATTTTCTTTTAGTAAGGAAGTGACACTGTATTCCAACTCGATGTTTATGGTTTCAAGATCTTCTGTGTCAAACTTGATTTTGGCTTCATCACTCTTATTACTTAAAATCTGACCATTTTGCACTGATGTCGAAGATTGGTTTTGAGATTTAAGGTCAAGGGAATTGCAATGAGCCTCCAGTTTTACAAAATCCTTTTCATACTGGGCACATCATTTTGTCATTTCTTCTTCAACATCAGCAGCTTGTTTTGAAAGTTCATCTATGATCTTTTTGAGATAACGGTTTTCATTTTCCAAAAAAGAATTTTGTTCAAACATATCATTCTCATACACATGGCTATGTAACTCTGAAATGGTTGACTCAAACTAGGTTTTGAAAAATTATGTCTAAATGTCTAAAATTATACACTTTTCATCAAACTTGTTTTCAAGAGACGTGACATACATTAAATCATCTTTTATTTCTTTGACAAGACCCTTTTCAAAGCAGTTTAGTTGAAGATTTATGTCTTTAACTAAAGGTTTAAATTATTCATAC
This sequence comes from Tanacetum coccineum, assembly GCA_026074375.1. Classification (NCBI taxonomy): domain Eukaryota; kingdom Viridiplantae; phylum Streptophyta; class Magnoliopsida; order Asterales; family Asteraceae; genus Tanacetum; species Tanacetum coccineum. The sequence continues at coordinate 6,722 of BQNB010190251.1, read as the reverse complement.
AATTGATTTCTAGCTATCCTTTTGACATTGTCTTCAAAACTCGAATTAATGAAAACATTCTATCGAGGAGGGTTTTGCTTTGAAACGGTTTCTTTTTCAAATTTAAGCATTGTCAGTTTGACATAAAAAAGTATTTCATTGGAAGACTTTTCTAAAGTTTTGGATCATAATTACTTAGTTGAGCTTGTTCTAAATGTTTTTTTCAAATTAACATCTCTTCTATTCAAAGGAATTTTTGGTGGTTCTTCAAACTGAGTCTCACCATATACAAAGCCATGATACGAGAGCGGAGTTTTTCTTTGTTTTACTTTTAAACGTTTTTCAGCCACACATGTTAATTCCTCTTCAGAAATGATCTTATGATTAGACAACAAGTTGTCATACAAAATTGGCGCCAACTCCTTAGCTTTGTTCAGGACAAAAAGGTTTTCAACATCATTTTGGTTCTCAAAGCAAGGCCTTGTTTTCCCCCGTATGCAACACTAACTTCTTTTGGACAAGCAACATGTGAAAGAAGATGACATTCTGTCCAATGTTTTAAAGTTTATTATCGATTTCATGAATTTGTTTCAAAAACTCTTTAACTTTCATTTCCAACATTTTCCTTGTTAAAAGCGTTGGACCTACTATCAGACTTTCTATTTCCTAGCCGAATGTCTTATCAATTTGACAACCTTAAGGTTGAAATTTCGTCATTAATTCTTTTGCAAAATGTTTGTCTTTTTCCTTATATCTCTCAAGCTCGTTTGTCAATAAGGCATTCGCTTGTTGAGCTTCACGATTAACCTTGTTACAATTTTCAACATCACATTTGAGGTTATTGATCAAGGAAGCAAATAAAGCACGTTGTTGCTCATAAGCTACATAATCATGTTCTTATCTACCTCTGTCTGGATCCATATATGGTATATCAAAAATAATATCACTATTATTATCGTTCACCATATATGTGTCGGAAATAGGGTCACGTTGTTCATGACTTTGTATCTCATTAGCAAACACATTTTCAAATGTATCATGATGTACCTCAGACACTGTGTCACTGTCATATGAAGGTTCAATAGCAGCATTTTCAATGTCAGAAGCAACCGTATCTACTAGTATCTTTTCAACATCTGCATCAATGCTTGAACTGCTGCTTTCATCCAGTTGTTCTGACGATGTAACAGAGTCATTTGTGCTTTCCTTAGCGACCAAATTATCATCCATTGCTATACCCTCAGTCACCAAACAAGCTTACAATGCTGCACCCTTAGTGACCAAACATGCTTCCAATGTAGTACCCTCAGTGACCGAAATAGCATCCAATGATGTACCGTCAGTGCTCAAATTAGCCTCCAATGTTGTACCCTCAGTGACCAAACTCTCTTGCTGCTGTATCTCTCTTTCTTTCAGCCGTTTTTAATCTCCTTTATTGCTTGAACTTCTCTTTCTTTCATTCGTAATTCTTCGTATTTAAGTACTCTTTCATCAATAAGCTTGTCAAGATCATCCAGGTACCAGAGTAAATTACGTCTATAAGTTTCAGGTTCACATCCCATATAATCTTTGAAGTGCTTTTGCCAACATTTATTTGAAAAATCTGAAGCATTCACCTCTTTCGAGTCAAAAAATTCCTTGAATGGTGTTCTGAGTACATCAAGACAAGTCTTTGGATCACAGGAATGCAGATTCTCTCTTTCAAGTTACCATTTGAGTTGATTCAAATTTTGGTACAGCTTCTCTGTAAAAGGCTGATACTCTTCTTGGAAGAATATTCAAAATGCAATTTCATATGGTCTTTTGTTTCTGCCCACTGTAAACCTGTTGTATAGAGAGTTTCAAGATGTGAATTGAGCTCTTTAAACCATGCCATGTACTTCGAGTGCAAATATTTTTCTTTGAGTTGCATCTGTTGTAATTCTCTCTCTTCTGAATTTGAACTTGAATATTCCATTGAATTCTGATGTGTGAAATTGATTGAGGGTCTTTTTTATGATTATGAAGTGTTGTGTGGTTAAAACTGTTAACACGTGATTTTTCCCTCCGAAAATTAATTTCAAAAATTTCTTTCGCTAAAATTTGAAATTTTCTTTAGAATTCAATTACGAGTGTAAGAAAAAAAATTTAAAATTTTTTAAAATTTTGATGTCAATTTTAACCGTAAAAATTTAAATTTCATCAAAAAAAATTAAGTTTTAGCCCAAAATTTTCACTGTTGTACCAAAATTTGAATTTGACGTTAAAAATTGATATAAAGATTACTGTAAAAAATAAATTTTACTTAAGTTTTCCGGCCAAAAAACTATTTTTTTTTTAAAAATCGTCTATTAAACGTACTCAAACCGCCTGATTTTGTTATTCAAACCGTGTGATACAGTGACTCAAACCGCTAGATTTAGTTTATCAAACCGCTTGAAACTGTTACTCAAATCGAGGGATTAAATTGCTCAAACCGCCTGATAAAGTAAGTCAAACCGCCTGAAATGAACTATCAAATCACCTGAAGAATTGAAGTCAAATCGCGGGATTTACTAAGTCAAACCGCTTGATAGTTGAGCTCAAACCGCATGATTAAGTCAAACCGCTTGATAGTTGAGCTCAAACCGCATGAACTATCAAATGTCACAATAGCCTAAACAACCCTTGGCGAGCTGTACCAGTTAATTCTTAATGCTTTGGCAAAACTTTAATATCTCTAGTATGTTCTAGTGTGGAATAATGACATATGCAATGATGTCATGCCTTAAATGATGTAAGCGCTTATGTCATAAGGCAATTATGTAAAAAAGTAAGTATGCTTGTACTATAAGCTTGTGTGTTGTACCAATCAAGGTTATAAATAGCCATGTATCTTGCCTTTGTAAAGCATCAAAATTTAGAGTAATATATGTGTGTTTCTTATACTTCTCTCTCTACAATCTTCTCTTTATAATCTTCTCTTAACTTCTTAAGTTTCTTCTACATATAGTCTAGTCTTCCATAGTTCTTACAGGTCTTCTATAGATCTGCACAACTCCCCTCACCCTTATAGTCTAGTCTTCCATAGTTCTTACAGGTCTTCTATAGATCTGCACAACTCCCCTCACCCTTTGGTATCAGAGCCTTGGAAAGTAATGCAGATCTATAGAAGACCTGTAGATCTGCACAACTCCCCCCACCCTTATAGTCTAGTCTTCCATAGTTCTTACAGGTCTTCTATTTGTCATCACATGCATTACCAGTGGAAAGTAATGTCGTTTGGTTTAAAAACTGCTCCATCAGCTTTCCAAAAAGCAATGATAACCATTTTTGAGCCAATCCTCGCCAATACACTAGTATACATTGATGATATCCTCCTGTTTTCCCCGGATGAACAGTCTCATGCAGAATTACTTTCAAAGTTTTATTCTCTAGTCACCAAGTATGGGATTATGTTATCAGAGAAGAAAATGGAAGTTGGAGTGACCACAATCCAGTTCCTTGGCATGGAAATCTCCGACGGGAAATATCATCCCCAACCACATGTGGCCCAAGAATTACTAAAGTTCCTGGATGAATTATCTTCACAAAAGATGATTCAGCAGTTCCTTGGGTTAGTCAACTATATGGCAGATTTCTTGCCAAAATTGTCACATCACACTGCCTTGTTGTTCCCCATGTTAAAAAAGAATCCCCCACAGTGGACGACAAGACAAACTGAAGCAGTGAAAGCGATCAAGTGCCTAGCAGAAAAGATGCATCCACTAAGCCTTCGCAGAAAAAAGAATCCTACAGACAGATGCAAGTGATGAGTGTTGGGGAGCGGTCCTACTTGTTCAAGATAATAATAATAAAAGACACGTTTATGGATACAAGAGTGGCACGTTTAAAGCATCTGAGCAGCATTATCACTCTACGTTCAAAGAAATCCTTGCAGTCAAACGATGCATTGAGAAGTTCCAGTTTCATCTAATAGGACATGAGTTCCAAGTTGAAATGGACATGTCTTCCTTTCCACGCATGCTACAGTTCAAAAGAAAGATGCTCCCTCATGCACAACTTTTGAGGTGGTCAAATTGGTTCTCACAGTGGAAGTTCATAGTAAAACACATCAAAGGAACAGAAAACGTCCTTGCAGACTTTCTCTCTCGTCCAAAGGCCTATAAATCAGAAGAAAACTACCTAAAAGATGCAAGCCAAGTTCAGAAACACACTCCACACCTTCTCTCAATGGTGTTCTCGGTTGCTTCCCATAAGGAAGAAGGATCTTCTTCCACCCCCACTCCACCGATCCCTGTTTTCGATCAACCAGAGGAGATAGTTGAAACGATTGGAGACTTGACTTTTAAGAAAAGAGCTAAATTATGCTACAAAACGTTTCTTACCATCCTACTAAAAGCTTCACGATTGGCATAACCTTCAATGCAAAAAAACTCCTATCATATGTTGTTAAGAGCCAGTTTGAGGATGTTCCTCCCCACTCTAAACATTTACTTACTATGCTAAAATGGTTTGTCCCACATCACCAATGGACCAGATGGTTAACAACCACCGGAAAAGGAACTTACGTACTGGTAATATTTTGAAGGCCAGGGTCTTTCCTACCACCTAAAGCCGTTAATGATGATGGGTCAGTTATGTACCACGCCCCATATTGCTTTATTCATGACTGGTACAAGGTTAACCCATCCAGCAGAAGGTGTGAAAGAAAACTCCGAACCCTTTATGCAGACACCTAATAGACACAGTCAAATCGCCTGAATTTACTAGTCAAATCGACTGATATTACTACTCAAATCGCCTAAGTAACAATCAAACCGCCTGATTAGTATATCAAATCGCCTGACTTTTGGGACTCAAATCGCCTAGAAGGAGATGGTCTGTTAGGATCATTAAAAGTGTCGATTATGTGGTTTTATGTTATTTAGTCATTAGTCTTTCTTTTAATAATAACAAAGTAGTTTGTAATAAGGTTTATTATGCTAAAAGTAAGAAATAGCATAATAACCAAAGTTTAGGGACTAGAAGTGATAAGTTAGGAAAATAAAGGAAGGGAAGGCTCCTTCCCTCACCTATAAATACCCCTCTAATCTTTATTAGAGGGTGATGCCTTGTAACTAACTCTTCCATTTTCCCTCCATTTTAATATCATTTGAAATTTAAATACTTGCCATCCTCTATTATTCTCTCTATGCTTCCATGATCGATATGTTTGATTCAAGATAAACGAGACCTATCAAGTGGTATCATTCGCCTATAGAGAATTAGAGTGATCGATTTGTGGATTTGTTACACGTTCAAGATGACGTTTGAAGAATTCGGTTGTAAGTCCTTCTTTGAGCTTTCGAAATAAGTTTGGCAGAAATTCGAGTGATTGGACTTATCGAGTGTAGTTTTCGCATTTTTAGCAGATCGCGAAAGGTAGTCTAGCATTCTCAGAATTCATTATTTCAACTCTCAGGTTCATTTTCTTCCTTGAAGTTTTTAGAAGATTCAGTAGTAATAGGTTGTGTATTTTTCGATAGAAATAATATTGTAATGAATATACTCATTTTCCGATCCCTATCGATAATCGTATATTTAAGGTTCATTCTTAAACTCCGGTTTTATCCAAGTTTTATAAGGTTCCACACATTTTGTTCTATCGAAAAATTGTGAATAAGTATTTGCTACTTTTAATCTCGAAATAACTTCAAAGTCATAACGTACCATCCATTTCACGGTTTCTTATTTAATCGTGAATTGGGTAGTTGAAAAATAATTTTTTTCAAATTATAAGAATTCGGAAATCAAATTCGGTTTTATCAAATTTAAATTGTCCTTCCTGAATTATACATAGGTGATCAGGCTATGTATATTTGAGGGCTAACGATGCGATGCTCATTTTCGTCAAAATTGTGTTATGTATAAAGAAGTATCAAAGAGTTTTATAAGATGACAAAATGATTCACAAGGTGGATGTAAGGTTGTTGATAGGATGACAATAAAATGGTTTATGTAACACCCTCAAATCTGAGCACGCAGCGGAATGTTTGAATATTCCAGGGCGTTACATTTATGGATCAATAGCACAAGATTCTAAGAACGACTACTAAACGTGTCGTTTGAAAAATAAAGATACATTGGATTAACAAAATGCTTGTTTGTTACATAAGCCCATGGCTTCAAATTGTTCAACAATATAAATAAAGATTTCGGTTTATAACAAAATTTTCCCAAAATGTAATAAGACCCAAAATCTTAAGTGTTGACTCTTCAATTATTGACTTCCAATGTATCATCGCACCTCGTGCCTTATTGACCTAAAAAACATGCTTAAAACGTCAATATAATGTTGCTGAATTCATAGGTTTATGTAAATCAATAGTAGGACCGCAAGATTTCCAAGTGTATGATTTAGCAACACATGAAAACATCATAAAAAGTGATCACATTTTCCTAAGCTCATGACACTAAAGCTCGACATGTATGAATGTAATATATTGCCAATGAATGCCCGTGAATGATGTTCTAACCCGAAACATCCCAAATCCGACATGGTATACGTTCGTTCCTAGTGATAGCTAATCACCCGAACGGGGATCGTCAATCCCAAATAGATCTATTTACTCACTCGCGCTCCCTCAACCGGTCCTCCGGTCAAGAAACTAACAGTTCATGATAATTTGGGCAGTAGTAGGTTTGTAAGCAAACTTAGGCAACACATAAACATGTAAAACTTGCGTAAAGAACTTGTGTTCGATTTAAAAGCAAACAATGTTTCTCACCCCATAGTATAAAGC
>BQNB010190250.1:0-11799 GCA_026074375.1 Tanacetum coccineum | reverse complement strand
GATTGTTTTACAAACGACACATTTAGAGGTCGTTTTCTTGTATCTAGTGTTGCGTATTATGAAGTAGCACCCCAAAGTGGTATTCCGCTGCGTTGTTGTATTTTTGGGGGTGTTACATATTTGTTGATGACCTGGCACTTAGTACTTGGTATCTTCTGGCCACATAGCTTAATTGAGAGAGCGCTGGTTTTTACCTATGAATTTTTACATAGGGTTGAATTGGGACGATGGGTGAATAGTAACACCCATTCGCACCCTTTTCTTTTTATAACGTTTTTTGTTTGACTTGGGAAAAACAGGAGTTGACTTGGGCCAATTTAAAGGTTTTGGGCTGGTGTTTATCTTGGGCTTGGTTAAAAGGGTTTAGTTTTTAAGAGATAACGACCGTTAGTCTTTATAATAAAAATACTAACGGTGTTAGGGTGTTAAGGACTTATTGTGAATTTGGTTTAACATTAAGGCTCATTTGGGTATTTTGAGGGTTTTGTCTTTTTGTGGGTTGACCAAGGGTTGACCAAAGTTGACTTTGTTGACCTTTTGCTAGAAACTTCCAGCTCTTGTACACTCTATCCGTTCCCGTGTTCATGTTTGTCCGGTTTTGACCGTTTTCATGTGAATTTTGAAATATCTGTACATACACATCACAAATGACAAAACAAGCAATATACAAACATAATTTTCACAATTTAATCATTTAAGGACCATTTTTGGTATAAAAAGGATATGTGATTTCTCACATATCAAAATTCTCCAAACTAAGTGATTGTTGTGTCATCACGCAATATTATGTGCTCTAAAACCAAATACCTCAAAACTTCCTCAAACTAAATCTTTGAAAAGTAGCAAAGACTTTTGTGGGGAGAGTTAAGAAATCACAAGCTTTAAAACACCCCATTTCCCATTTTTCAAAACTTTTTCCATTTTTATGAAATATATATTATTATTATTATTTTTATTATTATTTTTTATATATTTTTAGCAACTACCTAGAATATTCCGACTTTCGTTATTTCCATAACCGTTAGGGATCATAGAACAAGATGCATTTCGATCCAAGAATGCCCCAAAAAGGATAAATTCATCGTCCCCGACTTTTCACTATCTCCAAACCAAGCTTAAATCGAAATCACCGCTAAATATAAGTTAAGATGCTAACATTACTCATATTTGCAACTTGTGAACTTTTCACTCCCGATAATTATTATATCTTAGGTGAATGTGTTATTTTGAATTTCAACCATGGATCAACGTTTTACAAAATTCTATGTTTCACGTTCCACCCGAGAATAATGAGTTTGAAGGCGAGATCATCCCATGTAGCGACTTTCGTCTCGGCACATCCCAACCTTGCGGCTAAGTGACCAGGCTTTTGACACCCCACATAGACTAGTATCGGGACTCACGGACCTTAGGTTTCAAAAACTCTCAGGTTTCCCGTATATACATAGCTTATTTAAAAACTTAAAATGAAATAGTCAAAGTTCAAAAGCATATTTAAATTTAACAAAAAGAGATCTATTTATTAATTCAAACTTAATATTAAACATAACATTTATGCAATTGTAACCCTCGACCTTTTAGAAGGCTGCAACATCGGTTGTGAGCCGGCAAGATGCAGCAAACTTTTATCAGTCTCGGATTTTTATTCTTACTATGGGCTTTCTTTAGAAGGCTGTAACATCGGTTGTGAGCCGGCAAGATACAACAAACTTTTATCAGCCCACAGTTTATATTTATTATTATTATTATTATTATTATATATATATATATATATATATATATATATATATATATATATATATATATTAGAGAAGACTTCTTTTTGAAAAATTCAAGTATAAGTTTGAACTAAGACTAAAATTTTTGCTATATGTTACATAAAAATTACTGATTTAAGTTTAATCTCCAAAAACAGCACGTATATTAATCCGGTTAAGAGTTTATGGGAGAAAAATTCACAAATTACAGACATGAGCTCTTAGGATTTCCAACTAATCCTTGTTTAGCATCCCACTCATACTTAACTCTATCATTTTTTGTTCTTCGTGAATTTTTGCGAACGCTTAGCCTAAAAGTTAAGAAACAAGCTAGAGCTCAACACGCTCGATCAGGTCAAAATTTACTCTTATTCTACCCAGCAAGAAAGTTAAAATTATGACAAAAACACTTATTTTATTGTTGAAAATTTTAAAATTTTTCATATTTTTGAAAATTTTATGGGAAAACGGGGTACGTGAGAACAACGGGCAAAAGTAGGTAAGATCATATCGAAGATATACTACCCCATACTAAAATTAAACATTGTCCTCAATGTTTCCTAGCCTAAGACTTAAAAACCCCATACTAGAACTCAAAAAGTCTAATGCATAACTCAAGCCTGAAGAAAGTATCACAAAAATCTTAAGCCGTTTATTAAGTGTGCTAAAAGATAAATGTTAGTCGATAATAATCTTTAGGATATCGGATTTCGCCAAACTAATTGCAAGCAAAGGCTAGGAAGCTCGAGTGGACTGGTACAAAACACCGAACACGAGAGTCTTCAGAAAATTTTGGGTCAATCCTGCAAATAATCACAAGTACAAACACAACAAGAATCGGAAGAGTACAAGCCTTCTCACATCACAATAGAAATAAGAAAGAAAATGGATATGCATGGGGTACCTCCCATGAAGAGCTTTGTTTTTGGTAACCGAGTCACATAGCTTGACTCGATCCTCGAATTCATTCGTTCTTGGAGAGAGTGTAGAGATCTTGGACTACCTTGGGTGGTAAGTCCCCTCCGAAGTAATGCTTCACACGATGACCATTCACCTTAAAGTTCGGACCATCGGGTTGAGGTAACTCAATGGTTCCGTATGGAAAAACTTTGGTGATGGTGAAAGGTCCTGACCAACGAGTTTTAAGCTTTCCGTAGAATATCTTGAGACGAGAGTTGAAGAGTAAAACTCGAATACCAACATTGAAAATGCGATTTTTGATCTTTAAGTCGTGAAGCTTCTTCATCCTCTCTTTATAAATCAAAGAATTCTCATAATCTTGATCACGAAGCTCATTAAGTTTCTTAAGTTGAAGCTTCTGGTGATCACCTGCGGTTTTAAGATCGAAGTTAGCATGTTTTAAAGCCCAATATGCCTTTATGCTCTTAACCTCAATCGGTAAATGGCAAGATTTTCCATAAACAAGCTTGTAAGGCGTACAACCAATCGGTGTCTTAAAAGCAGTACGAAATGCCCATAAAGCTTCATCTAATTTGTCAGACCATGAGGCACGGTTTTCTCCAACCGTCCTTTCTAGAATACGTTTTAAACCTCGATTGGACACCTCCACTTGACCGCTCGTTTGAGGGTGATAAGCGGTAGCTAGACGATGTGTGACCCCATACTTAGACATTACTTTAGCAAACTGATCATTACAAAAATGGGTCCCACGATCGCTTATAATAGCTCTAGGTGTTCCGAATCGGGCAAAAAGAGATTTCAAAAACTTAACTACAACTCTAGCATCATTTGTGGGGAGCGCCTTTGCTTCAACCCATTTCGAAAGATAATCAACGGCTACGAGGATGTATTTATTTCCTCTTGAAGACGGAAATGGTCCCATGAAATCAATACCCCATACATCGAAGATTTCACAAACTTGGATAGCGTTTTGAGGCATCTCATCTCGTTGTGAAATTTTGCCTTGTCTTTGACATGTATCACAAGATTTTATCATTTGTGGCATATCATATATCATAACACGGTGATGATTCTTGAGATTGGGCTAGTTTCTAGAGAGAGAAACACATGAGAGAGAATATCTAGGAGAGAAAATATGTTTTCTATGAAAAGAGTAAATGACTAGCTTTGATAAGTGCTTAATTACACATATCTTTTACCTCTAAAAACGAGCTTAAATGACCAAAAACAGACAAAAACTGCCAAATATATGTTTGTTTTGCATTTGTATTGTGCAGGAAGTTGATATCATCAAAAAGACAGAAAACCAAGCCAAAATGACAAAACTGAGCATGGAATGGAAAAGACTGTGCAAAATCAAGGCCAAAGTCCAAAAATGCCAAAGTCAGAGTCAATACTGAAGAATCAGCAGTCAATCCGGAGCCGGAACTGAAGAATACTATTGGATGCAATCTTAACCCATCTGATGGGCCGGGAAAGCCCAATAGTATATTTATGAAGACTGTGAAGACCAAATGGGCCCTCAATTCAATTTCGAACAGACCTTTGTGGCAATTGACAAAGACTGTGAATTTTCTGAAGCCCAATCCTAGCCCAGTTACGCCATCACAGCCATTTGTACACACACAACCACTTCATAACCTTATTGGTCTTGAAAAAAGCCAATAACCAAGCCTAAACTATTTGGCCCAACTCACTCAATGGGCCCAACACAAGCCCAAAAGCCCAACAACAAAACCCAAGCCCAAAATCCTTTTTTATAAAACTTTAGGGGCTAAAGTTGTCATTTTTAAAAGTTTTTTATAAAAGAAAAATGGTAAAATAAAGGGAAGGACTAAAACTGCCAAATGGCATTTCTTTTATTAATAAAACAGCAGGGACCATTTTTGCAATTGTCCAAAACCCTCTTTTATTCTTTTGTTATAAAACTAGAGGGACCAGTTTTGCAAATTACCCTAACCTCCCCTTTTTCTTTTAGTTATAAAACGCAGGGACTGAAGCTGTTATTTTCTAAACCTATTTATAACTGAATTTCGGGCCAAGATAGAAATGAAAAGAGAGAAAGAGTTGAGGGGCCATTTTTGCATCATTTCCAAAACTTTCATTTAAACCTGCAACCCACCCCTGTACAAACCCCGTACCCGCCAAAATCAAACCACCCCCTTTCCCACGGTTTTCTTGCAATACCACTATCCCAAGTACCCTCACAGCTCACCCCTCACCTTTTCCCACCTTACCCTGCCCCTATATCCCCTCCCACTTGGAAATCACTCAACCCGAGACCCCATCAATGGCTGAGATGGTGTATAAGAACCAACGAAGGGCTAGGATTGCTGGGATTGCTTTATACTCTCACAACAAACTCGTCCCAAGTCTTTGAGACTTGTATAAAAGAGCCAAGACCAAGCCGAAGTCAAACACACCATTTTTTTTATGTTTTTAGCTTAATTTTAATTCCAAGTCTTTTCTTTTAAGCATTTAAGTGTATTCAGTTTATTTTTAAGTTTATGTTGTATTATTTCCAGTTTTAATAAAAGATAAGAGTTTTGTTTGTGTTATTTCATTTATCAAAATTTAAAGTGTAAGTTAAGCCTTTGTAATTCTGTTTAAATTGTTTGAATGTGTGTTAAAAGTTATTAAAATCCACTTGTAATCCATTATCTCTGCCCTCTTTTACCAAAAATCAGTTAAAACTCCTTTTTTATAAAATAAGGGGGTGTTTGGTTTAGTCTGAAAATGGGTCAAATGGTTGTTGTTGTGGGTCAAGCTCACTCAGCCAACTTTGGCTGAGTGTGTAGGGTTTATTAAGCCTTTTTAATTACCATTTTTAGTGTCAAAATCCGTTTTTGAGTCCCCTTTGCTTTCTGTCAAATTTTCAATAAGCAAATTCAAGCTAAACCACTTAAGCTGCTTATGCAGCTTAAGCACACCTTGTTGTTCCCTATTTGATGTATGTTCTAACAAAAACCAACTTTAAACCAACCACTTGTTCTGTCCTTTAATTTCACCAAGTAATAGCCAAGTGTGTGTGTATGCATGGTTTTTGAAATCCCCCATTTTTAAGCCCAAATATCAGCAGCCTATATTGTTTTCTAGACCCTCATCCTTTGGAAATAAGCTCAATAATATGCCCTTTCTACCTGTTTGAGCTTGGATTTGGCTAAAAAGCTCATAAGAGCTTATTTCATAAGCCCAAAAAGCCCTTAAGCTTACTGTTTGAGCTCCCCTGGTGCTGAGCACCATTTTCAGCCCCTTATTTTTAGCTTATTTCATTTTAAGCATTAGGTTTTTATGGCTTTTTAATATAACTTATAGGTAGGCCTCTTAGGATTAGCAGCTTATTTTAGTTAGTTAGCTTATTTAGTTAGCTTAAATTAGGCTCAAAGTTCCCTTTTTTTTCTGTTTTATTTTAAAACTGTCAATATAGCTTATTCATAGTTCAGCTTATTTTAAAGCTTATTAGATGGCCATAGCTTATAATTAGGACTCCCCTAGCCTATTTAACTGTCCCCATAAGTTTTAGCTTATTTTGTTGGCTTAAACCCCAAAAAGAAAGAAAAATAAGCCTATAAGCTTATTAAGCTTTTGCAGTCCAAAAGCTCACTTTTCTAGCTTATTTAGTGAGTAAAAAGCATAAGTGCTTTTACAAAAAAGACTCCCTTTTGACCCCCTTTACAAGTATTCTTTTATTAGCTTTTTTGATAATAAGCTTTTGGACTTGATTTTCAATCGGGGTCCACCTCAAGGACCAATTTGTAAATTTTTCTTTGTAGTTACCTCGTTTTAGTCCTTCTGTTGGTATTACCTGTTACCCAGTTGTCCTTGATCCTTTTCACTGTTAGTCCTTTTGTTTTAACAACAGTTAGCTTTAGTTAGTTTTATTTAATTTATAAATTAAATTGGTTTAAAATTACTTAGTTTAATTACTTTAATTATAAAACAGTAACTTTTGGAGCATTTTTATATTTTTTAGAATTGTTAACTTTTTCTTTATTTAATTTTATTTTTTCAGAATTTTTATAACTTTTATTTTTTGTCTTTTTCTATTTTCTTAGTTTTAATTAGTTTTTAATCTTTAAAAATTCATAAAAAATCCAAAAATTAATAAAAAAATATTTTTCTTTTTTATAAAATTTTCTTTTGTCATTTAGTGTCTAGGAAAAATATAAAATTTTAGTGTAGGCTTAATTTCTAAATTTCATGCTTAGCCCCGTTTTACCGGTGCTTTTACCGTTTCTTTTCGTTTTACATTCAAACAACCTCCGTTTTTGTTCTAGTTTTCTTTATTTTCAAATTAAGTTAATTAAAGTTACTTTTGATATGAGAGCCGAGAGACGACGAGAGTAGCATTTATTTTCTTAATTTTTAGATATTTAGGTTCCCGATACCTGATACGTTCTTCCGTATTTTAGTATAGATTTAATTTTAATTTCCCTATAACTAATTTTGTTTCCCGTAGTTTTTTAGATCCCCATTTCCCTATACCCTTTCCCGTAGATTAAATTAGGTTTTATTCAAATTAATTTTAGTTTGTATCAGTGTTTCCCTACATATCATATATTCTCCAACATCATTTCTCATCAAACCAGGATTAACTTCAATTGCAGCCTCGTTGGACATACGACCCGGAATACACTTCCGGAATCTTTTATAATTGATTCTTATATATTTAATCTCTTTGTGTAATTTTGAACCTTTTTGCCTTGGTTAAGGGCATTTGGTTGAGATTTGCATTGTGTATTTTATATGTATACTATTTGACAATCACTTACCTCTTCTAAAGTTGGAAGAGGCTATATAGTAAATTGACAAAATATCCAGGTATTCGAACCCAGACGTAAAACCGAAAAATGTACTATTACTTTAAAAAACGAGCTATATATAAAAACAGTAAAATACACGAGTGTACCGAGTCTTTTTTCTAATATCTAACAATCTCCCCCTAAGGGAGGTCACCCCTGAGAATACCAAACTTAATCACGTCAGTCTTTAGCTCGTAGACTTTTGATATCTTGTACATTTAGGATAGTGATCTTTTGATTCATCTTAGACTTGTCTTTGACTGTGATCTTGAGCTTTCTTGAGATCATCGCCCAAACATAATCTTACATCATCTTGTAATGGATCGCCATCTTGTGCACTTGTGAAGAAATACATGATGTCAGAGTTTGCGGAAGCTTTGACACCTTTATGAGGTCTTTCATAACTTCATAACAAGTGTAGGTCGTATCTGAGCATTCGGTTATTCACTTGATATCTGAGGTGCTGCGAATTTCCATCTCCATCTCCATCTTTAAGATATCCTGTAATGAAACAGTTAGTAATAAAGAGAAAATTGATTTGAAAAGTCAGTCTAAGTGTTTCTTATGAAAATATTTTGTAAACACATTTGAAGAGATTTGATTGTTTTACAATGATTCAATAACCGTCAATTCTTCTACTGGAACAAGTTTGATTCACACAGAATCGCACCATCGTTTCTTTCCAGTTGACACAGGTTTGATTCTTGTAGAATCGCACAAGTCACCTACCTAGAGCTTGTTTGATGTTGGCTCTAGCAGGATTTCCATCTTCATTGTGAAAAACTATAGTTTCACTCGGATGTTCTGGCAATATCACAAGGATAATGCGTAATACTCTTAGGATATGACCTTGGTTTCCACCAGTGTGAAAGATAAGAGAATTGATCCGTGGATCCCTACTGAGATTAATAGACGACTCTTGGCTCTATGCTCAATAGTACAATATGGGAGGCTGGAGCTGACTGCCACCTGTTCAATATCAACTAACTCGGAGTGAGAAAGTCAAAGATTTACGTAGTTGGCGCCGGAGAGAATTGAAACAAAATTTTTTTTGAAAGATTCTAAGTGGCTAGGAAGGGTTGTGCATTGCATCACTGGGTTCATGATGTCGATCTTCAATGTCAGCAATCATCTAGTGATTCTGGCAGCATATGTATTGACCCGGTTTCTGCCTAAGTGTAATGAAGGGCTTTCTGTTCTTTAACACCCTTTATCTTTACAATTCTTTTTATTCTCAAACCCCTTCAATACTTACCGAGACTTTCAGACTATAACCTGTTGGGTTTATTCCAGTAACTAGCTCCATCTCAACGGCACTTTCCTATTCTCGCTTTTACTCCTTTTATATGCATACCTAAGGACTTCACACTAACTAGATAAATTGTCCCTGGGTAATCCCTCCAGGTTTGACTGGATCCATTGGAATAGTACCTAAACCTTAACCAACCTTATAACTCCAGATAAAGTAAAATGCATGGTCTGTCCTTTGGTACATTCACCTTTCCCTAAAACCAATTGAAAATTCATTCAGGTACTGTATGATATAAATATCAAAGCGTTTAGTACCTCGATCATTTTTTGATTTTTTCAGAAACGCTCCCCCTCAAAATGTGCTTCGGTATTCGAAATTGTTTAGCACGTTTGGGCGGAGTATATAGTTCTAGTGATCACGGTTATTATTATACACATATTATAATCACATGTTTCTCCCTTATCAAAAATTTTTAAACACTTGACATTTGGATATCAATTGATTTAAAATGTTAAAATTTGGAGAAAAGTGTGGCCTTAATTCGCAAGTCGTGTAAGAACATATAATTGCTCCCCCTCATTCTTGAAGATAATACATTTACTCCTACACTTAATCATCAAAAGATTAACTACTTACTAATGTACAAGGTATATTATCCACAATAAGAAATAAAAATTAACCTTTTGATTGTAACGACGATGTCGTTACGTTGTTCTGTTGATCAGCTTGTAGTCAATATCTCTTATTCTTCCTCCAACAAAGCTGTCCTAGACTTCGATAGATCCTCTGATCTGTAGTCATTTCTCGATTGCAGTGATGAAGTCCTGCTTCTTCTCTTTCATCCTCTGACTCACTTCCTGAGTCTCCATGCCCTTATTACTCGAATAGATGAAAGTCTTTAACCATGTGGTCTAGTTTTTCCATTACTCTTGTCAACGTCCCATCACTAAACTTGTGTAGCTCATTCAGCCTCATCAACTTTCTTTGATCATTTCTGTCTCTATAGACAATGGCTCTTGGCTTAGGGACAATCGTATAGTCTTCTTTGAAGTAATAGTTCGGCTGCATCCCAATTTGGACGTTTAAGGTTGATATTTGTTGGTATCTTTTAATCCTGTAGCTTGCAAGTCCCCATACGATTCCTGGATACCAGGTTTCTTATCCACATGTTGACTGCCGTGTGAAGACTAGTCTTGTCTTATCTTGGGCAGGATGGTTGATTTTTTCTAATATTGAGTAGGAACAGATCTTCAAAATCATTTGGATAAAGATTTTTGAAATCCTTTCTGAGATCTTTGTACTCTTGGTAATCAGCTCGGCGTAGAATTATCTCTCTTAGGTAGTTGTATCCGTATTTTTCGAACACCTTGACACTGATCACACTGAGAATTCGCATCTGCGATCTGACTGCTTCACGATCAGAGGGCTCACTGTGTTTGTTGATGAAAATTCTTTCTCCTAAGACTACCAGTGGGAGTGATGCCATAGACCGCACTAAGTCAATATTCGTCGTTCACTTTCAACCCACAAAGATGGAACTAATTCTTCAAGGCCAAAGTCTAGGTAACGAGCGGCTTTGAGCTTGGATATGGATAAGGTAATTTTTCGCTCTTTGTCACCTGTTAGAAGATAATCCAGATCCTTAAGAAGAAGAATTATGGTAAATAGTTACCCTGACTGGGTGGTCTCCTCAAGGGCAGTGGTTCAATATAATTTCCAGAATTTGATGACCCTCAGGATTACTCAGAAATCAAACCTATTTGTCAGCACTTATGGCATTCATACATCTGATATGAAGAAAGACGATGTTCTTATGAAAGTCTTTAACAAGGTTGAAAGCTGGACTTCAAATTCAGCTTGCAGAGCTTCTTCTTTCCTGTAGATCCGTCTGAAGAACCATTGAGAATGGACCCAATATAATATGTCTTCCTTTTGAAGCTTGTTCCTTCAGGAACTTTATACGTTGTGGCGTATGTATTTGCCCAGTTATTCTCTGGTTCCGGGAAATCATTCGAGGGAATGGTCCATTCTGGTTCAGGTGTAGCAGGTCTCTCGCTTTCTGGAATCGTGGCTTAAAACCACCGTAGTGTCGACACCTTGGGAATGTGAGCGTTGTCAGTGTCCTCCATAGCTGAGTCATTCCCTTCATCCTGCTTTGAAATGTCATCTGAAGATTGTTCAGAATGTTCTGATTCGGGATCAGATCTGTGCATCGAAGAGTCAGCACCAGCATCTCTTGTGTCAGTGATCTGCCATCCAGTTGAGGTGAGAGTTGGATGTTGTTTGGAAGCAGATGCCTCAGACTCCCTTGGTTTCTTTGAACTTTGGTCATCAGCTTTCGGAGGAGGTTTAGCTGACCCAGAAGCGGCAGAATCAGATCTCCTTCTCTTTGTTGACCTACCCTGGTTTGATCCAGTTGAAAGGACTTCAACATCATCATCGTCTTCATCATCATCACTATCATGCTTTCTCTTGTGGTCTTTCACCTTGTCTGCAACTTCCTTATCCATGGCGTCTTCATCCGCTATCAAAGCTTCCATAAGAGCATGGTATAGACGGTAGTTGGTGGTGTTTTTGTTGGCAGACTTCTTCTTATTCATGTGACTGAAGAGAGCACTTTTTAGATCAAATTCTTCAAGATCAACTTTATCAGTTGACCTGATGGAGTAAGTTGAATCTTGTTTCTCCTCATCTTGTTCCTTTTTGGCTCGGATAATCTCCTTCGGACTCTTTTCAGATTCTTGATTCTTGACAAACTCTGGGCCAGGCAACACAGAGTATTTCTCGATTAAATCTGCAGTGTGTCGTTCAAGAACCTTAAGGAGAGCATCATCAAGTTTTGTTCCTAGATAATAATCAACAGCCGTAGGAACTTGGGATCTTATTGAAGCCAACACATCAGCAGAGTGATCAGTCTTCTTCACTTCAGACATCTCTTGCTCCAATTTTGCCACTCTTAACTGAAGGGCGATGAATGGAGTGATTTCAGGGGGGCTGTAAACGAACTGAACGTTCAGCGAACCGTTCGTAAATCGTTCGCCGAGAAATTCGTTTATGTTCGTTTATT
>BQNB010190249.1:0-11799 GCA_026074375.1 Tanacetum coccineum | reverse complement strand
GAGATTTCGTTGCTGCTGGTCGGGTTCGAGTTCTTCATGTTCCATCTCGTTATCAGTATGCGGGCATCTTCACCAAGGGTTTGCATTCCGCTTTATTTGAAGAGTTTCATACCAGCTTGATCATTCGGTGTCTTCCCGCATAAACTGCGGGGGAGTGTTAGTCGGCATATTAGTTTATTGGGTTTAAACCCGCTTCTAGAAATTCATTGTACTCCATATTATGTACCGAACCTATTATCATAATCAATTTAGTTATTCACCCTAATACTTTTTGCCCGCACGTTGCGGCGAAAAACAATTATATATTTATAACTAGATAAACTTCTTTTATAAATTGATTTTGAATTAATACATGCAAACATAAAAAAATTGTTGTATATACATGATTAAATTTGTTTTTCTATTTTCTTAACACATTAAAATAAAAACAAGACATATTTAAAAAAAACAAAGTATCACACTTAAATTAAATTATATACATTTTAAGACTAATAATATAAAAAAATCAAAAACTAACAACGAAAATTTACTACTCATAAGAAAATAAAAATATATAAACACCCCTTAAAGTTGTGTATTGATTTGCATGTTTTTTCTTTTTATTGAGACAGTCATCTTCATGTGATACATGGTTGTACCACACTTACATTCTGCATTATCTGTCTGTACAATGAAGTTTGCAACTAAAAAAATGGAGTGTTCCAATCACTTCTCTTTAAAGATGAGTTAATTAGCAAGTTATCCCCCTTAACTATAAATTAATGGTACACAATTACATATCTCATCGTATGTTTTTTTAATTTTCGTATGTTTTTTGAAGTATTGTAATTTGTATTTTTATTTGATGAATGAAATGTTTTACGTAGTAGTTTGTTTAAATAAATGGAAAAGAAAAAAAAAAGATGGGTCCCAAAAGTGGTGTTATGATTGCAGGTTTTTTTTTGGTGTTGGTGTTTAAATGTTAAAGTTGGATGTGGCGTTGATGTGGCGGTGTAATGGTGTTATGACACCTTAGCCTCTTACAATGGAAATAATAGTTAGAGTTAAGTACATTTTTGGTCCTTGTGGTTTGGTGCGTTTTTCACTTTTGGTCCAAAATTCAAAAAAGGTTTGGTTTTAGTCCAAAAGACATAGTTTCGTTTCACTTTTAGTCCAAAAGACATAGTTTCGTTACACTTTTGGTCCAAAAGACATAGTTTCGTTCCACTTTTAGTCCAAAAATTTTAGTCCAAATTTACGAAATTAGACTAAAAGTGGAACGAAACTATGTTTTTGGATCAAAACCAAACCTTTTTTGAATTTTGAACCAAAAGTGAAAACGCACCAAACCACAAGGACCAAAAATGTACTTAACTCTAATAGTTATTTATTAATAAAATTAGAGACCCACAATAGAAACCCAATGACTAAAATGTACTAAAAACGTATGTTATTACGAAAATCGAAGGACTAGCATGTAATAAAAAATAATCACCAATGACTAATAATGTATGTTATTATGAAAATCGAAGGACTAGCATGTAATAAAAAAATAATCACGAAGGACTAATAATGTATGTTATTATAAAAATCGATGAACTAACATGTAATAAAAATTAACCACAAAAAATTCATAGTATATATTTAAACGAAAAACTAACATGTAATAAAAATTAACTAAGTGTATAATAAAAACGAGATGACATATTATATTTTAAAAAGTTTATCATTATACTAAGTTTGAAATAGCCAACTGTATAATATAAATTAGCCATGCATCTTTTCTTATTTTGTATACTTTTACTCAAAATGTTACTAGTAAACATTTGCGATTGTTTCTTTTATTGTATAAGATATTTTAGAAAAAATATAATGCGTGCACGAGTATTTTAGCTAGTTTTCACAATAATAGAACAAAAATTAAAACTTTGATGGTTTTCATAAATGTAAAGTTTGAGTGACTAAATTGAAACAATCACTAAACTTGGTTTCTATTAGAGGTTATTTTCAAAAAGAAAACAAAAATTAACATTGGCTCGAATGGATTACCACCCCTAGAGTGGCTTGCACCATTTAATTGTATCAAATTTTTTATTGCATCGTTGTTCTAGCTTCTTGTTAGTTTATCATACAAATTGCCGTTCAAAAAATTTAAAGCATCAAAGCACGCCATAAAGCACATTCAACTCGGATTGAGAAACAAGAAAACGGTATTTGCTTTGTGATGTACGTGTTTCATTTGTTATTATCACAAATACACATGTTCCAATTAACCCAAAATATCTATACTACTTTATAAAGCAAGTTTGGGGTATTCTTGAAAGTTGAAAATGGTGTAAATATGGAAATGTTGAAAAATTAATACACCCCCTACTTGAATCATTTCTTGAAAGTTGAAAATTGTGTAAGTTTGGAAATGTTAAAAGGCATGGAATAAAAGAAATCAAAACGCATGAAATAAAAGAAAGTTGACAAAACCAAAACTCATTTTGGAAATAAAATTAATTTCTCTTGCATTATTACTGTATATACAAAACTCAAAGAATAAATTTATAATGGGCGAGAAATTATTTGTATTCAAATTCAAACTTAAGGGTTTTCCATACCCTATATGATAAACCATCATTTGGTTCTTCATTTCATCCAAGTCTTCTTCCATTAACATTAACAACAAAATGGTTCTTTATTTGGTTCCTGATGATGTCCCTACTGTCCCTACTCCTCATTGGGATGACGTGATCGTCATCTCAAGTGATGAAGAATATTCAAGTGATGAAGAATATTCCAGTGATGATGAGAAATATGGTATTCCAGAAGATGACGCTGTCCCTGCTGTCCCTGTTGTGCCTTGGGATGACGTTATCGTCATCTCAAGTGATGAAGAGCCTGAAATGCCAGCGAAGAAAGTGAGTGTGAAGAGTAGGAAACGCGTCTTTGCTTTGGTTGATGAAAGCGATAGTGATGACGATTGTTGGTCAAACGCTTTTCTTTTCTAAACAACAATGTCTTACTTTTATTAGTGTTAAACATTTTGGTTTAACAATTGTCTTGCACTTCTTTGCAAACGAAACTGATTTGACTTTCAACACCTACTAATTAATAGATTAATGTTTGAATGCATTAAATTATCTATATTATATTATAAAGTAGATTTACTCAAATGTTGAAAACTTGAAAATTTGAAAATCCTTATTTTAGGAAACAATTGAAAATCATTATGATGTTGAAAGTTGAAAGCTTGCAAACGAAACTGATTTGACTTTTCAAAACCTACTAATTAATAGATTAATGTTTGAATGCATTAAATTATCACATTTAATTTGGTATTGTAACCACTAATTCCTAGGAGGCTAATTATGGAATAGATTAATGAGTCCATTAATCTCTCATAATTTATATTGACTATAGTTTGGGTAAATCCCCTATAAATAGGGATTACAATTGCATTGAAAAAACATACAGAAACATAAACACTTAATCTTCTCAATATCCAACTTATCACATTCACACTTTTTTGATTTCATTTTGATTCTCAGTTTTAGATATCATGTTATGCGTATCATCGTAAACCACTTCTACCATATTTTCATACTAATTTATTCATTATCTTTGTCATATTTAATTTCAGCCACCATCTGCCGCCATAAATTTTCGCTTCCGAAAACGAGGTCGCCATGAGAAATCACCGTCGAAAACGAGGTTGCTGTCACAAACTGTTGCCACCATATCTACTTGTAAGTTCTTTTTTAAGTTTTTAGGCTTTTTGTTTATCTAAACTACATTATAAATGGTGTATCACCCATTATTGAATTCTTGAAACTCTTAATCTTGAAATGTTGAAAGTAGAAATACATTTTAGGAAATGTTGACATCCATTCTTAAAAGTCTGAGAGTCTGTAATGTAATTTAGGCAATGTTAGACAACCTTCAAAGTCTACACGCATATGGCTACATAATTTAAGAAATGTTGACAACCTTTAAAGTCTACACTAAATATTTGTAACAACTTTTACACATTCAAGTGGCATGTTTGAATGTATTAAATGACTATATTTAATTTGGTCATGTAACCACTAATTCTTACAATTATGGAAGATATTAATTGGCCATTAATCTTTCTATGATTCTCATATGTTCTTTATATATTTCTTTAGCGTTTTATTAACGATTTTTCTTTTGTGATTTCTAACTATTTTTATTCTATTAATATGAATTTCTTTATTGTGCTTTTAAATTTACAGTTGCAGCCTGAAACTGCTATTTTGGTGGCTGGAATTTGCTTTTGCTCGTCAGAATCTGAAGTTTGTAGGAAATGTTAAAAATGATATGTAATGTAATTTTGTAATGTAATTTTCTAAAGCGACCTTTATATTTGTGTTAATTAGTTGTGTAGATGGGCTGGTGATAACTTTATATAGTATTATTTTAACTTTCTTTTGTAAAGAGTTTAAATGTATATATTTGTTACGGGAATTACACTTTTCTATACTAAATATAAAGCATTTAGTCATATTTCTTTAAATTTCAACTTTGTTGAAAAAAGTATATTAGCCATTTCTTGAAATTTTAACATTTTTAAAAATAGTATTTTAGGAAATGCTAAAAAATAAAATTTATATATATTTGGAATGATTAAAAAAGGTATATCTATACTCCTTATAGAGGAGATTTGCCTAATTGTTGAAAAGTTGAAACTTGACAAACCTATTTTAAGCAACGTTGAATATTGAATACGTGGAAACTGTTTTTGTATACTCCTTTAATGCGTGGAAACTGTTTTAGGGAAACTACAAATTGCTTCTAACTGAGATATCATTTAACTACACATAAAGGGTTTAAGAAAAAACTTTTGGTCAATTAATAAAACGTAAATTATATATGGCAAATGAGAAGACTTAAAACTTAAAACGTAAATTATATATGATCAATTAATAACTCATTAATGAAACGTAAATTAAAACCTAAAACTTGAAATTTAAAGATTAAAAAATCTTGAAACTTAAAATTTATATACGGAAATGCATAAATTTGAGTTCGTGTTTTATTATTTGACTTAAAAAATTTGATTTGAACTTTATTTAAGGTAATTAGTTAAATAATCAAAGCTTATGAAAGAAGATATATAAATTTCGAGTCATTTTTGTTAAAACATCAATTCCGATCTTAAATGAAAGTTATTTTTTGTTCAACCGGTTCGTTCACTAGGTTAACCAGGTCTTTCACAAACGTTGAAAAACTTTAAAAATGAAAGGTCTTTAATAATTTCGGTAGGAAAAAGAATGTGGGTTACCGGTTCAACCGGTGCGATCGGATTTCGAAAATATAAAAAAGGTTTAATTTGACTTATTTTTTCGATCACATTCGGTTGAACCGGCCGGGTCGAACCGGGTTTCAAAACATCATGTTTGATCTCTAAACCATCAAACTTTTATTATTGTTCGTTTATAACCCAGATTCAACAGCTTTGAACTAGCCCACGTGCACTAAACACACACAATGTATGCACAAAACAAATGACCCCCTAGCTGCACTTGCACTTTTTACCCAAACCATAACTCTTTTTCTATTAATTATCACAATATTGCATATCGTTTTTTATTTTGACCCAAACAATCCTATTGTGAACGTTACACGAAAAACGTCCCACAATATTGCATATCCTTAATTATCGGCCGCTAAGGATTTTCCAAAAGTATGTCAAGCCCGAAGGTAACAAATTTGACAAGTCCGGGGGACGGAGCTATGTACTGTGCGATGGGTGGGCGGCGGTGGGTGGGGGGGGTGGGTGTGTGACTTGGTTTAGTTGGCGTTGAACTGGTGTGGGTAGGGTGGTATGGGGTGTTTGTGTGATGTGATTTGGATCGGGGGGGGTTTGTTGTATGGGGAGAGGGCACGTAGGTCCCTGGTCCACAACTATCAGTAAAGTTGTAGGCAAGATCTACTTATATAGCAAGAGGGATGTATTAGCTTTCTAGCATCAACTCAACCTTAATGTAGTATCTACTGATCTTAAACTAGCGACAAGTGTCATATGATACAGGAGGACGGTCAATTCCTGTTTCCCAAATGCGAGACTCAGACATTATCCAACTGTAAACAGCTGCTGTGATACGTGCACGGGGGGCTAGTCATAGCTAGTTGAATCTGGCTTCTGCTTTCGCACCTATAAGATCTGTTTGATGGTCTTCACGACATCAGATAACTCCATACCAGGTAGTTTGAACCATCTTCGCGGAGATATCGTCACCAGCTAGTCCAAAGAAAACAATATCTATTTATGTTAGTGCACGAATATATGAAGCTCTGGTCGATCTGCGCGAAAAACACCACATAGGGTAAGCCTAGTTCTCATACGTCAACCCCTATGCGTTTTACACACACAAACATAGAGGTCATGATGCAACAGTAGTGCTCGCTCAGAGAGCTGGTCTCGCGTGACAGTGAACCGAGTACAAACTATAATCGGGACACACGAGCCGTCTCTTAAAAACCACGGCACTATACAGCCCGACTATTAGCATAAGATATAGGTCGTTGTTAAAGGGTGGGTGTAAAGATATTCTCCTGAAGCGCTACAAGAGATCGCGGTTCGAGCTCTTGCATGACAATCAGGGTACATACTTCTTAAGGGCGTTCTCCTTGTACAAATACCTGCTACCATACAAACTGTTCTAGCCTTACAAGGATACCTTGGCTGCGACAATTGGCACATATAACTCATATTACACATTTAAATATAGGACAGTGAATTGCAAATGTCATTTACTTTTCACAAGGCCATCTACTACAATGAGACAAAGTCTATTACACATCTTGATTCTCTGCCACAGAGTCGATATCGGCGTCTGATATTTTATAAGCTGTTAGATTTCATAAATGGCTAATGTTTCTAGATTATATGATTTAGCCTATGTTCTTTTAGCTAGTTCGACACAGTCATTTTTTTGTCATGCTTCAAATACATGACATGGACACGCAACGCTTGTTCTATGGTATGGATTCACACGCTGCGATATCTTCTTCTCTCTATGCTATGTGTTATCATATCGTATCACGTTGCTATCACATATACATCTTCTGACTGTCGTTTCTCATTTCTTTATGGAACACTATTGTGGAGCGATCAGAGGGTGTCTCGCGTAACATGCTAATGCGGCCCCCCGAGCTTGGTTTCAACGATTTTCTAGCTATGTTATTCGAGCCGGTTTCTATCACAGCAAAACTGACTCGTCTCTTTTTATCTTTCACAAGGGGCAAAACACAGCTTACTTACTACTATATGTGGATGATATCATTCTTACAATTTCTTCTACTTCACTCTTGCAGCGTATCATCTCTTTACTACATGCGAAGTTTGCTATGACAGACCTTGGCCCACTCAACTATTTTCTCGGTATATCTGCCACGCGTACTACCTCTGGCATATTCTTATCTCAGACAAAATATGCTACCGAGATTCTTGAGCAAGCACATATGCTTAATTGTCATCCTTGCAGGACTCCAATTGACACCAAGAAGAAGCTTGAACCTGAAGGATCACCGGTCACTGATCCTACTTTATATCGTAGCCTTGCTGGATCACTTCAGTACCTCACCTTTACTCGACCAGATTTGTCATATGCAGTTCAACAGTTATATCTTTACATGCATGATCCTCGAGAGCCACACCTTAATGCTATGAAACGTGTTCTTCATTATCTTCGAGGAACCACTGATCTTGGATTACATACTCTGATGCATACTCTGATGCTGACTGAGCAGGTTGTCCGGCTACGCGCCGATCTACTTCTGGATACTGTGTTTTTCTTGGTGACAACCTCCTGACGTGGTCCTCCAAATGTGAAGACACGTTGTCTCGTTCCAGTGCTGAGGCTGAATACCGTGGGGTGGCGAATGCTGTAGCTGAGACATCTTGGATTCGCAACCTCCTTCGTGAGCTTCATACCCCACTTTTCACATCGACATTGGTCTACTGTGATAATGTCAGTGTTGTATACATGTCTGCAAACCCTGTACAACATCAGCGCACCAAACATATAGAGATTGACATTCATTTTGTTCGTGACAAAGTAGCAGCACGTCATGTTCGAGTTCTTCATGTCTTTTCTTGATTTCAGTATGCAAATATATTCACAAAAGATCTTCCATACCCGTTGTTTGATGATTTCAGATCCAGTTTGAGCGTCCGCAAAACTTCCGCTGCAACTGCGAAGGCGTATTAGAGTACATATTATACTTAATGTAATCGGCCCATTGGCCCAAGCCCATAGTCTAGAATATTCTGTTGTATCCTATATATATGTTGGCTGTTATCAATAATAATCAAACAATCAATCACATCTTTCAATAAACTCCTGTTTGATGCTGTAATTTAAACTACTTTATGGGCTCTTTTGTGTTTCAGAAACGTGTCTACTTTCATCTCTAAAAAACTGAATAAGGATCTTATCCTAAATGACATGAAACTCTATTCGATTGATTGGATCACTTGTAGACGTAGGAAAGGTTTTTGTAATTGGATTGAGTGGTTTAGTTACCCTTGTAACGCTCTCCCTTTCCCCTAGTGTCTTGCTACGGTGTTAATTCACATACTCTTCATTAAAAAAATACCTTACATCATCTACTTGATACCAAATGTATTAATGTCTTATATGAAGGCAAAATACAGTAAGTTTAAACTATATCGTATTAATGTAATATGTATGACGAGAACGTTCTTCTTTAATTTTGACAATTATTAATTGTGTGCCTTGTAGGACATATTTGGTGGTGGAATTGATAGTGTATCAACAAGTATAGACTGGGTAATGAGCGAGTTAGTTAAGCACCCAAACGTAATGACGAAATTACATAAAGAAGTAACTGAACTATCACAAGGAAGATCCATGGTAGCCGAGGAGGATTTGGAGAAAATGCAGTATCTTAAAGCAGTCATAAAAGAGAGCTGGCGACTACATCCTCCAGTCCCACTTCTTATTCCTCGGAAATCAACAAACGATGTCAAACTAATGGGATACAATATTCAAGCAGGCACACAAGTTATTGTCAATGTTTGGCAAATCGGAAGAGATCCTACCTTGTGGAATGAACCTAATGAGTTTAGGCCAGAAAGGTTCTCAAAAGGTTTAGTCAACTATAGTGGGCTAAATTTTGAGTGGCTTCCGTTTGGTGTTGGTCGAAGAGCATGCCCTGGTACTCAGTTTGGTGCAGCTGTTATCGAGCTTGCAATCGCAAATATTGTTTACAAGTTCGATTTAGCGTTGCCGAATGGAGTCAAACACGAGGATTTGGACATGAGTGAAAAATATGGTATTACCGTCCACAGAAAGGACCCTTTATTAGTGACAGCAAGTCCCAGGTTCTAGTGCTTGTTATAATATCTAAACTTATATGGTGCTAAATAAATTATGCTGTTGCATGTAACAAGAAGATATGTTCATATCATTGTCATTGTTTTGACCAATGCAACTAATTAAATTCAGTTACATAGTATAAGAAACTATCATATTTTGCATTATTTTGTTTAGTTAGGCTATGATAAATCTCCTCCCAAGGGTATTAGTTAAAAAGTTCACGTTTGGCATAGTTTTGTTTTAATGTAGGATAGAGATCCTCTCATGTTCAATTTGAACATGAAAGGGTAAAGTTGAGTTTGTGTGGGCGAAAAGTTTATCATTATATAAAGAGGAGAGTTATATTGAATACCAAAAAAAGGTTGGATACTAGGGGACTCATCCACATCATCCATCTAAAAAAAAATCAATGGTTGTGATTAAAAGCATTTAATTATTTCACCAATTTTTTAAAATTTAAATATCTCCTAAACCGTTAATCGTTAAGTAAAAAAAAATATACCATCACGACGAGCATTTAATTATCTTTCAATAGATATCCACTTTGATATATACTTTCGACAAAAAAATTTTTACGTTTTTTTCATCTTTTTTCCACGTTTTTTTTTACTTTTTTCACCTTTTTTTTTTCGTTTTTCACGTTTTTTCGAGAAAAAGTTTTTTTTTTTCGTTTTTCCGTTTCTCGTTTTTTTTTCCGTTTGTTGAAATTTGCATTAAAAATCATATATGATATAACACTATGATCATATATGATTTTAACACTAAAATAAATAATCATAGATGAGATAACACTAATATCATATATGCGATGGGATCGTGGAGAAAACCTAATTCGTGGAAATCCCAGAAAACTCAAAACAGAATGCCCTAAAAATACTAAACAGATGCCCTAACTGTGCGGCAACTCTTCTCGAACAAATTAGGGCATCTGTTTAGTTTTTTTAGTGCATCTGTTTGGTTTTCTAGGTTTTCTAGCAAAATATAGTTTTCTCTAGAACCCATCCCTATCATATATGACATAACACAATCATATATGATTTAACACTAACATCATATATGATTTAACAGTAAATCTAAATATCATATATGATTCTCATGCAAGTTTCAATGAGAAAAAGTCGAAAAAAATGTGAAAAAAACGGATTTTTTTTTTGTCGAAAGTATATCAAAGTGAGAAAACGTGAAAAAAACGTGGAAAAAAGTGAAAAAACCGTGAAAAAATGTGAAAAAAACGTGAAAAAAATGTGAAAAAAAGGTGAAAAAAGTGAAAAAAACTTGAATTTTTTTTTGTCGAAAGTATATCAAAGTGGATATCTATAGAAAGATAATTAAATGCTCATCGTGATGGTATATTTTTTTTCGCTTGACGATTAACGGTTTGAGAGATATTAAGATTTGAAAAAAAAGGTTGAAAATAATTTTTGGTTTAATCTTATCCATTAGATTAAAATGAAGATGAAGGGTGGAGATTGGTCCTCTGGTATCCACAAAAAACTTTGTATCCAAATGAACCTAAATCTTATATAAAATTGAAGACCCACAATACATTATTTATTTATTTCTTCACTCACAAACTCAACTTTACCCTCTCAATCCTTTAATGTATCAGTTAAAAAGATGAAACTTTAGCTCCTTTTTGGATTATCTAGTAAACTACTCGTACTCCATAGGTCCGTATTGGCAAACATGTGAACTGTCAAGACATCGATGCCTCAAGTCTTTAATCCTCTTAGATGCCGTTGAGATCTAATAATTACATTAAACTAAAAATAGACGAAAAAACCATCAAGTTGAAATTCTCATTTCTTCCTTTATTAACCAAGTAACCAAAGTCTTTGGTTTAGTGTTATGTGAGTGACTCATTAACTAAAAAGTTATGATTCAAGTCTCGTTAGTAACATTGTAAAATATTACTGTATATGTGAGATCGGTAATATAGGCGTATAGATAAATTGTCATTCTAAAAATAGAAAAATAATCAAAGTTACCACAGTCCATGGGTTCAGTAGGCCAACATTGTCACAACAGTCCATGAACTTATTATACCATATGGCTAGGGGTGTTGATCGGTTCGGTTATCGGGTTATTCAGTTAGTGCGGTTAAATTTTTTTTGGGTCAACCCGAAAATCGAACCGAACCGAACTAGAATTCAACCGAACCGAATTAGAATTCAACCGAACCGAACCGAAAACCGAATTCGAATTCGGTTCGGTTCTCGGGTTGACCCGAATAACCCGAATTTCACTATTTTTAGAAAAAATAATTAATAATTACATACATTTTTAGTAAACAAAAAATTATTATTAACATAAAAAGTGTTTTTTTTATATTGTGATAACATTTTAATGGTATTTATATATAGGGATGGTATCATGAGAAAACCTAATTTCGGTAAAAAATCAAAAAACCCAGAAAAATCAAACAAATGCCCTAAAAAAACCAAACAGATGCCCTAATTTTTTCAGG
>BQNB010190247.1:777-11800 GCA_026074375.1 Tanacetum coccineum | reverse complement strand
ATTGTCACACACTCTGCAAGTGATGTTTATTTTAAACATGTCGTGTTTGCTTATAATGACTTATTTAGGCTGCATTTTTAAAATTAACGAGTCAGTTGGGTATAAAAAAACTATACCCACATATTAAAGGAAGTCATGTTGGTGAATAATCACATATTTTTAAGTTTATGTGTAACATGCGTATCACCAACTACGAGTTGCTATAATATAAAGAGTTAAGTACATAGATCGTTGTCCCGAAATTGCAACTTTCGTTCTAAAAGTCCCGAAATTACACCAGTCGTCCCTGTAGTTGTCCATTTTGAGTTGACCGGTCCTTTGACAGTAACTCCATCCATTTTTTCGTTAAGTTTCTGAGTCGTCAGGGGCATTATCGTCCTTTCACGTCAAAGAGTTGAACTGAGGTAGCGATCAATGTGGTTAAATGAGTCAACCAGTGTTATTGCATTTGGACAGGCCTAAAGAATATTTTTGTTTCAGATCTACTAAACAGAATAACAGTTAGGCATTCCTTATAACCACAATTAAAACAAACTAATGATAATGGGAAAAAAAGCTATCCCAAACACCCTTTAACAATTAATTCTGTTAACTCCTTTTGTGATCTTTTAACCACTGCACTCACATTTGTTAAGCAGTTCCACATTTCCATCTAACTATGAATTGATAATGGGTTTCTATCTTTAGCTCTTTAAATATCATCATAGTGGAGTTGAATCTGGATGGTTACGGATTTCTGCACATAAGTCAACCAAAATGTCTACTGAATCCTCTATAAAGAGCTTGAGACGCACCCTATGAACAATGGAATAATGTAAATGAGGCTAATGGAGGACATGGCCTCAAGCCGACTTAATACTTACAACTGCAATTTATGATACTTTTTACCTTTTGTATATGGGTATATGTCAGTTTTTATAGTTTTGCATAGCCACACTTATTGTTAGAGGTGTCACTTTGACCGATTAACTTATAAAGTGGTTATATAGTAAATGTTCTTGACTAACGCGTCTTGGATTTCAAGTTGTTCCAGCACCAGTTGTGACATGGTTGGTGTGGTTTATCCACACTTTATCCTAAAAGTTGGATACCAGAGGTAATGGATGAGTTTGAGCTTCTACAGTTTGGAATTTTTGTTTCATAGATATTAGAAACTATTACCCTATAATACAATTCACAAATGTCTAACCAACCTTTGACCATGCTACAGTGTCGGGCCAAAAAGTTAGCCCAAATCTAGCCCAAACTAAAAAAAAAAAAATCCACTGTACTACAATGACATGCTACAATAACACAGTACTAGCCAAAATCTGGCCCAAAAAATTTCTCCCAATCTGGCCCAACGTAAAAAAAAATTACAAAACGGACCCTTAACTTTTACCTATTTACGACTTTTTATATAATAAACTTTATTTATTAAATATATAACACATATCTACCGATTCATTCAGATCAAAAAATACCCGCGGAAAAATACACGCGGAAAGGTCTTCGAATTGTGAACAAAACGAGCCCAATATTGCAATGTTTCTGACATACGTAAATTTGGCCCAAAGTAAAAAAAAAAATCACCGACCCAAACTGAAAAAAAAACTTTACAAAACGAGCTTTTATCTATTTACGACTTTCTATATAATAAACTTTATTTATAAAAAAAACGTACTGCCCCCGCCGCAACGCGCGGGTTAAATTCCAACTCGTTCAAATACTAATACTAATGTTTTGTCGGCTGGGCCATTATCAGTGGATACCAGTTAACAACTATAGTAATTTTTTAGCTTGTGGAGTACTTATCATCTTATAATAGTAATTTAAGAATCAAGGCTATAAAATGACTAAAAAATAAGTCAAAGTTGCAATAGGTTGTGTTACCACGTATAATGGATATTTAGATATTATTGGTATTGAATGGATTGGATTTTCAATGTAATTTTTATCAAGTATTATATAACACAAAAAAATATTTAAGTTTAATGTTGAAAAAGAAAGACTTTTGAAAGTCTGGACATTTGATATGGGACAGAGAGAGTATACAATAAAAGTTTCTATTGATAATCTAACACGTAAAAATTTAAAAGACAGTTATTTTGTTTGTATTTCAATTGATAATAATAATACATAACTAATTTTTTTTATAAAAAAATAGGTTACGAAACTTTTTATCAGTTGAATCTTCAATGGATTTTTAGTTACCAGGGACGAAATTTAAAAAGTGTATATTCTTTGTCTTTTTAAGTTACCTGGGACGAAATTCAATCTTTTTACTTTACTTTGGTTGGTCGGAATGTGGGTTTTTAACCGGAATTTATGATGTTGTCTTGAGTTATATAATGTAGAAGATGAAGATTTATGAAGTGACCAAATTACCCATAACAATCATGTATAACGAGTGATTTAAGAATTGAGAAAACATAACGGATTTAAAGGATTGTAGATACAATATTTATATTTTTATAAGGTTTGCCTGAAAATCAAATTAGCCATGAATACCAATGAAAATAACAATCATTACATATGAGTTAATCTAAATTATCGATCCACAAGTGAAACATACGGTGGCAAAACTTAGTAAATATAGATGAGCACGTCTATACTAAAATTGTATATGATCTTTATCAGGTGCGTCAAACATAACCATAAAGCAAGATTATAAGCCATAATCATAAACAAAATAAATGTATTTGTTATTTAATAGATGGTAAACATTATTAAAATTTTTAGAAAAATACCCGTGCGTGCACGGGTATTATAACTAGTAAAGACTATAGAGATTGAATTTTTTAGGCAAAAGGTTTTTTGGCGCAACTTGAACCTGCCCCACTTTGGAAGAGTGATTATTAGCAATCTGAAACTAAGTTGAATTCTATTGCCATTCTGAACAAGGTGCAAAATTACATGTCTTTTGGAAGAGTGATTATTTATTTAAAAATTGAGTGTGCCATGTTAATTCCCGTATATCTAAATCAAATGGATAGCTAGCATATTGGATCTTGGTGGGAGCTTGATGCATAGTTTAATAGTTGGGAACTACTTCATTTTAGTACACTATACTTTCTTTCTAATTTCGTATGCATACCTTCCCCATCTTTAACTTTAAGGATCTGATATCATAGTTCGTAGTTCCTCCAGATGACCAAGATTGTGTTTGTTGTATGGTTTAAAAGCATCAACCATACTTATAATTAATGATTGTTCCTTTCAGGTTGACCAACAGATTTTACACTAAATCAAAAAAATCCATAGGGTTCTCGTGAACCCGCGGAAACCCTCTAGTTCCGTCCCTGACTACTATAGTCATGATCGATTAAGGAAACTTTAGCACATGATCATGCATGTTCTACATTTTTATGTATCAATCTGAGTGTTGCATTATTTGGAAATGATAAACGTACACCAGTCACTTATTTACGTAGTAAACAAATCGTATTAATTAATCATCAATGCAATTTGATGGTCCTCATCAGTTTTACAAATTTTTCTACATCCTTTGCTACTAAGTAAATCACCATTTTGAGATTGGACCATGCATTGGCCACTCCTCGAATTAAATGTTGGGTTTTCTAACTTTTTTCTTTTGGGTCTAAATTGTGAAGAAAGAAACATATAGATTTAAAAAATCCATAGAGGATAAAATGTGACATTATACAATATAAAATGAAACAGAAGTCCGTTTCCATAGGAAGATCCTCGATCTGGTGGTATGAAGTCATTACTAAATGTGTGCTAGCTAGTTAGAAGGTCCCATGAAACATTCTCTCCGACGTGGAAGCACCTGTACCACACAACAACAACAACAACGATACCCAATCCCGCCAAGGCAGAGAAAGAGTTAAAGACGATAACATGTTGGTTACATCAAGATCATCAGGTGTTTGATCCTCAACTTCAAGAATCATAGAGTCACTAATAATTTCACTTTGATAGTCCATTTGTTGTATAATGTGATTTTTTTTCTCAATTACTTGCACCATGTAGCATCTCATATATATACTATGTGATCAATTTCAGAAATTAACTGAATGTGTGAGTATAAAGGGTAAATGGATAAAAGTTAGGCTAACACCACTCTATTTTTTATTTACATATCTATTATATATAAAGATTGGGTCCTCCTTATTAAATTGGAGGCTTCAAAAGGAGTACCACATGCTTCTTGTTCCTAGACACCTGTGTTTAGTAGCTTCCTAATACCCCATGCTTCCATTACAACAACAACAACAACGATACCCAATCCCGCCAAGGCAGGGTATGAGGGAGGTGAAATGTAGACAGTCATACCCCTACCTTTGGGGAACCCGCCGGTAGGGAGAGTGCTTCCGAGTAGACCTCCGGCTAAGAGAAAGGAGAGAGGGAAAGAAAGAAACGATACCCCTTTTATTTATTTATTTATTTTTTTTATTTTTTTTAAAAGCAAGAAAGAGGCAAGAAAAAAGGCAAGAGAAGAAAAATGGAGCAAAAAACAAAAGGCAAGCAATGAACAAAAGGTAAGCAAAGACAGAAGGCAAGTTAGGAGAAGCAACATGGAGAAGCGACGCAAACAATAAGATCTGACACAAGCATAGGACCACGGAAGCGAAGGAAAGCAAAAACAAGCAGGCAGGAACACGAACATGCAAAAGACAAAGAAAGAAAGGCATACAAAAGCATGGGAGCAAGAGGAGCACATAGGGCCACAAAGCAAAGAAACACTAAAACATAGCACAAAAAAGACCTAGACGATACACAACACACATAGCACACAAGAGCCAAACAAGCAAAAGACAAGGAAAGCAGAAGCCACAAAAAAAGAGCAAGCATACCACAGGGCAAAACAAAGCAAGAAACAAAAGCAAGGCAAAGAGGAAAGGGAAAAGGAGGGCAACAACGGGCGAAAAAGCAAAGCACTAAGGCTATACCAAAACACAAGGACCACGCGGCAGACTACAACGAAAAAGGAACATAAACCAAACCTCTGCCAGCCATCTAACCTCCTAGACTAAATCTAGCTCACCACCCGAACCTATCCGAAACTACAAGGGCACAAAAACCACCCAGGAAAAGAAGCAAAATACACAAGGCACGAAAAGCACAGCAAGGCAAGAAGCGAGCAGGCAAAGAGGCAAACAAAACAGAGGCAACGAAGCACGGGAAAACACAAACAACCAGGCAAACATCACAAGAAAAGGCACACAAGGAAAAGAAAAGCACAAACAGCTCAATGACAACCTCCTAACCTCCTAGTCTAATTCTAGCCCTCCACTCATTCCTATCAGAGATCATGTCTTCGGACAAGAGAAGCTCCTTCATGTCCAGCTTGACTCGGTCCTCCCACCTAAGTTTTGGTCTACCCCTTCTCCTCAAGCCGCCGACTACCATATCTTCTACTCTCCTAACTGGTGCTGACCGTGGTCTTCTCCTGACATGTCCGAACCATCTCAACCTTCCTTCCCTCATCTTGTTGATGATGTTCTCAACTTCAAGCTCCGCTCTATACACTCCGTTAGGAATCATGTCAAGCATTGTTCTACCACAAGTCCACCTTAGCATCCTCAATTCCGCAACCTCCACCCTATTAGCAAGGGCTTTCGTAATAGGCCAACACTCTGACCCATACAACATAGAAGGTCTAATTGCCACTCTATAGAATTTCCCTTTCAGCTTGAGAGGGACACTTCTATCACAAAGGACTCATGTGGCCGCCCTCCACTTCAACCATGATGCTTTAATACGGTGGGATACGTCTTCGTCAATCCTCCCGGATTTGTGTATCATCGATCCAAGATATCTAAAAGACTCCTTAGGTTGTAGGATTTTGTCTCCAATACAAACATCCACTTCTTCGTTGTGGGCAATCTTACCATTATCGAAGTCACATCTTAGATATTCAGTCTTCTCTCGGCTGACCCTTAGGCCGTTCTCTTCTAGAGCTTCTCTCCAGTTCTCAAGTCTGTTGTTTAAACCTTCCGTCGATTCCGTCATGTATTTTTGGCCAGGCACACTGGTAATATGAATTAACAAATCTTTCTTAGTAATCAGTTTTGGTGTTTGTCTCTTTCATTTGACATTGTTTCTTTTTGCTACTGGTTTGTAAACATCTCTGAAGGAATTAGTGGGTAACTCACATTTTCAATTCCATTCAATAGCGGTAAGCACCTCAAAACGACCCGATTCATCTTAGACATTCGTATTCCAAACCCCACGGTATCTCGCTACATGCACATCTAACAGGACAGGCATCCTAACTACATCCTTACAAGCGACACAGGATGTAGTATCTGGTAGTAGCTGCGCACATGGCATGAAATAGGTTAGTTTGTGTAGTATCTGAAATGGCAAGGCTGACGGCTTCTTGGTAGTCGGCAGCAAACACATACTCAGATGTTGGTTGTGTTGATACACCTTCACCGGTGGTAATTGAAGGTGTGTTTTGTTTTATACTTTCAATAAAGATTAGATTTTCTATGAGTATGATTCTGAAAAAATTTAGGTGTTGATGGAATGAACTTGGAATTCTATAAGATTTTTTAGGTGAAAAATAATTAAATATCAATTGTGAATGCCCGACTTTGTTCAAAGTTATTTTAAAGTCTTAAGTTGTTATCATTTAATGGAATAAGTTTGTTAATTTTTTCATCTTGCATATCATGTGTTTAATTACATGTTTTAATGACGGATTACGGAATGGTTATGTATCCCGGAAGGGATTCATCGCGTTAGTGTTCGTGCGGGTTCTATTTACTATTAACTGAACAACGATCTTACTGATAGAGTATGCTCTTTAATTGGTAAACCTGATTCTTTTCATACCTTAATAGAATTGTTGTGTAGGTAGATGCGCACGTTTATGGCACAAAATACTTTAATTTCCTTTAAAATTTCTTTAAGGGTATGTATAATGGTGTTCTTATGCGTGATAAGAAAACATATGAATGTTATCATGTTTTTATAAGACGTAACAGTAGAGTATGAACTATGAAGTAACATGATTAAAGCTTGGAAGCATATATAGCGAAGGAACAAGTGAAAGAAACGGAGATTCTACAACTATGTTTGGATAGATTCTACAAGTATGTTGGGAATTATAGATTTGATGAGACAAAGTGAATAAAAGAATGAAACAAAAGGACTCAAACGTAAAGATGGAATTCTTCAAGAGATGGAAGATTTTGAAGATTTCCTAGAAGATCTCCTCATCAAGTATAAGATAAAGATCAATTTAATGCTGATTGAAGGATTAGTCAAAATAGTATTTAATGCTGATTTATAGTTTCCGTATATTATCCTGTTTTATCTTTGTAAACCTAGATATCTCTTAATATAAAGAGGATATCAGGCGTGTGTTTAACGGGTGTGTACAAGATGTAGATGTTTAGAAAAGGTGTGTGTGTATGTCTAGGCCTGTGAATGCCTGATGGGTTTGGTTGTTTTAGCTCAAGGATCTTTGATCCCGTACTCGGTTTGTAGATAAACGTTTATAGTTGATCGTGTAGAATTGGGGCTAATAGTGAAAGATAGTGAATGATAAACTTGTTATATATCATGTTTTATATGCGATTTCCGCTATGCATATACTTTATGTTCATTGTTATCATTATCCTAGATAAGGTCTAAACAACCTGAGCTTACAACGATCTAAGGAGTTATTCAAACTCCATAATTGGAATTCTTCAAGAGATGGAAGATTTTGAAGATTTCCTAGAAGATCTCCTCATTCAAGTATAAGATAAAGATCAACATTAATGCTGATTGAAGATTACTCAAATAGTATTTAATGCTGATTTATAGTTTCCTAATCTTATTTATTCTTATACTTTGTAAACCTAGATATCTCTATTATATAAAGAGATTTCAAGCGTGTAGTTTAAGGGTGTGCACAAGATGTAGACGTCTAGAAAAGGTGTGTGTGTGTGTCTAGGCATGTGAATGTCTAGATGGTTTGGTTGGTTTAGCCTCAAGGATCTTTGATCCTTGTTAGTTTGTAGATAACCGTTCTACAGTTGATCGTGTAGAATTGGAGCTAATAGTGAAAGATAATGAATGAAAAACCTTGTTATGATATCAATGTTCTTATGCTATTTCCGCTATGCATATACTTTATGTTCATTGTTATCATTATCCTAGATAAGGTCTAAACAACCTGAGCTTACAACGATCTAAGGAGTTATTCAAACTCCACAAAGTATTTTGTTATTTTGTATTACTGTATCTTATATGTAACGCGACTCATATAAAGTTATAGATTCTGTGAAAAATGTATAATGATCATACATGTTTTGTTTAAGCTGTTTGTATGTTTATTGAAACACTCTTGGAATGTTGAATTTGAAACTTATTTTAGTGAATGAGCACCTATATCTAACCACAAAACACACTGACTGTCACAGGTTTGCAAACGCCTCACAGCGGAGCGCGGGCAAACCCCCTCATTAGAAACAAAACAAAAGATAGCAAGCAACTGTTGGAATCTTGTCGAAATTGTATGACCAAAATTAAACGCACACCATTATTTAATATATAAAAACAAACCAATAACTTTAAAAGATCTTGAAACAAAGTATAAACGAGGTTTTTAGCCCGCACTCTACAGCGGGGCACGGGCTTTGACGTTTGTTAATGGTGGTCGGTTTTGCACATTTGTTAAATCTATGTAGCATATAACGTTGTTGTAACGAAGTAAACACAATATCGAGAACATCCGATGATGTATAATTCCATTAACATTCGATGAGAGTAAATGAAGTAAGAAAGAGATTTGCATTAATTAAATGGTTGTAGATGAAAAAAGATACGGCCAAGAAATAATAGAAGTGACAATAGTTACAAATATTTCTAATTAACGCACAATAACGACGGTACAATAGTGATAGTATGCATAGCAAAAAAACGTTGCAGCACTGGGCGACACAGGTCCGAAATTTTCAACATTCGCAAGCACACGAAACATCCTATGAGTTGAACGCATGTTGTCAAATGCAGGAAACATGGAAAGGGAGCAAAATACGTACACAATTATGAACAGTTGGTTTAAAATCTCAGCAGGAAAATTTGGAAGAAATTAATACCTTCATTATGAACGTGTCTTAGCAAAACGTAGCTTGTATCCGTACACAATTTATACCGTCTTCTTCGTGCATTTTCAGTGCTTTTTGATATTGAAACATCCCATAAACTATTGAGAAATTAAAGATGTGGTGACCTTTTTGTCCTCATAATGCAAACAGATTTGAATCCTAGTATGTAAAAAATACTGATGCAAATTTGTTTTATGCATTTAATAATCTTCCAGAACAATGTGAATCAGCATTAATTTAATGGCATGTTAAAACTAATTTGATGAATGTTAAATCTATATACATACCTGCGTATGATCATGTTCAAAAATAACAGGTGGAATGATGCATGGATTGCACAGGAACTAATCTATAACATACCTATGTAGGATGCCAAG
This sequence comes from Tanacetum coccineum, assembly GCA_026074375.1. NCBI lineage: Eukaryota > Viridiplantae > Streptophyta > Magnoliopsida > Asterales > Asteraceae > Tanacetum > Tanacetum coccineum. Next base: position 2,373 of record BQNB010190247.1, on the reverse strand, counting down.
TGTTTACCAATTTGGTGACATGGTAAGTCTAAATTGATGAATGTTAACTCTATAACATTGTGTGCATAATGCCAGGTGGATTCATGCACGTATTCTAGGCTGTTTTTCATGTCTATTTATATGGTAGTTGTCTCATATTTTTTACTATGTAGTTTTCTTAAACCTAAAGAACGGCTGCTTCTTTACCATTGATCGAAGAGCACGCACGCGCTGCTGATTCATATGTGACAAAAGATCAGTTGATAGTGTTGTTTGAAAGAGAGGTTGCTAAAAATGTTGACAAAATTATGGACTTTCATAGATTGTCTTGTGAATTAAGGGCAACTGTTTGTTAGACGCATAAATTATTGACCCAAGCCATTATGGGCTTGAGGTCCATTAGATCTAGGGTTTAGTAGCTTATACCCAAAGCTATGTTCTACTATAAATAGGCATGCTTTGTTATGTAATGAAAAGAATCCAATCAATATCAATTTCTATTATCTTTCATGGTATCACAGCTCTAGGTAAGATCCACCAATAAAAATTGCTATCCTCCGGTCATCGGCTACTTGTCGGTGATCCAGAGGGATCCTCTTTTTTTCCGCTTTATTATTTTTATTTATTTAGGATTTTACTTTTCGTATTCAATACATAAACCCTAAACTCTAGACGTCAAAAAAATTGTTGAGTTGCCTAGATCAATCCTTTTTTCTCATCTGATTGTTTTTGTTGTCGAAGATCATTGTCGTTGACAACAAAAGTTGTCCACCAAATTGCCGCTCACTCCTAAATGCAAAATAAGCCATGACGTAAAAAAAATAGCAAACGTCATAAAAAATAGAGGAAACTACGAAGCAATATATACAATTATGTCGTGAAATACAAGTCAATCTCCGTGCAAACGAGCAACAAAGAAGAAAAAAAGAAGAAGAATCGGCTTCAACATTCATCCACTTTGTCCGTATCAAAGACCCTGTTTAAACTGCGGGGGAGTGTTAGACGCATAAATTATTGGCCCAATTCATTGTGGGCTTAAGGTCCATTAGATCTAGAGTTTAGTAGCTTATTCCCAAAGCTATGTTCTATTATAAATAGACATGCTTTGTTATGTAATGAAAGGAATCCAATCAATATCAATTTCTATTATCTTTCACTGTTAGGAAGAGGGATATGTATATTGCTGTGCTCAGGTTGTATAGGAGTTGTGACGATACTCCTGGGACTATTGAGATTCTTAGGCGCATGCATCTTGAAGTCACATCTTAGATATCAAGTCTTCTCTCGGCTGCTATATAGTTAATGTAACACCCCCAAAATTAGGTCGCAGCGGAATATGTTTCCGGGAGCGTTACTTCATAATACCATTGCACAAGTCATAAGAGAACGACCTCTAAGTGTCGTTTGAAAAGTATTATTGTATTGTTTAGACTCCAATGCACATCATATAGGTCAAGCATCTAATTCACCTGAGAAAAACATGCTTAAAAGTGTCAACATTAAAGTTGGTGAGTTCATAGGTTTTTGTACAAATAACTGTAAATCCCAAAAACTATATATATAGGTTTACTGTGTTCCAAGTTTCGCCCATACAAGACTTGCAACGCATAAACCTAC
>BQNB010190245.1:0-11800 GCA_026074375.1 Tanacetum coccineum | reverse complement strand
CGTCGTTGAATTTGCTTGTGTGATTGAGATTTGGTTGCTAAAGACTTGCTTGAGGTGTGTTCTCGTAGCCCTATTTTTAACTGTTTTTCGTGAAAGGAAAATGATACTCAAATGTGTTTTGAACTGTGCGAAATGTGGTTTTGTTTTTGGGACAAGATGTGTGCTTATGAGTTCTATGTGAATATATGTTGTGATTTTACTTGCATGTACTGTGTTTGGCATGTCAAGGGTTGTGATTTAACTTGCATGCATTGTGATGCATGGTAAGGGTGATTGGCAATGATTTGCCATGTCTATTATGGTCCCGCCCTAATATAGTGCTCCAGCTGGTAGGCCCTTTAGGTGCGTAAGTGACATATTATGTTTTCATGACTAGCGGGGATGCTAGGGCATGCTGATCGGCTAGCGGGATTGCTAGGTCGTGTTACATGATTAGCGGGGATGCTAAGTCATGGGTTATTTGCTTATATTCACTGTCATATTGCACTATTGTCCAACTTTTGAGATATTGGCACAACTTTTGGTTTGGAGTCAAACCTACGAGCTCACCAACATTATTGTTGACGTTTTCGAGTATCATTTTTTGGTGAAGTGAAAGATGAATAAGTTGGTGATATGTGATAGTAGGCTTAGAAGTATCCCGTGTGGATTTTTCATGTGAAGTCTTGCTTGTTTATTTTGTTTGATTCTTAGTATTTGGTAGTCTTTGGTTTAAGTTTGGATTTGGACCCCTGTGTGGGCATTTGGAATTGTAAGAGATTATCAATTTGGTTATGATTTTTAGACATCACTCGAGGCTGTTCGAGGTTGATGGTCTTCGTAACACTTGAAGTTTATGCATTGTAGTTTTTCTCTATATTGTATCATGTGTTATGATTGATCATTATATTGCACTCCCGAGTTTCCGCCATTGTCAAGGTGTGATAGATTGGTAATCAGAGCCAAGGTTATAGAGAACTAGGTGGGTTGGCCTAGACTATAACCTAAGATCAGTCGATTAGTTGCGTATAGGATCTATGTGTGCGGTGTTCCGCTTTTGCGTGTTCGCGGTTTGGTGTTTTAGTTATGTCAGTCATTGAAATGTGTGAGCTCAAAATTGAGTACGGAGTGGGAAAAAAAATAGGATACGAAAAAAGTACGAATGGCTAACGTAGTTATAAGGTATTCACAACTCACTCGTATTTTAGTAATGGCGTTCAAACTAAACGATGTTGACATATAGGGTGGGTATATGTGCTGTGGTATAATAATATATATATATTATATTTATATATATATATATATATATATATTTATATATATTTATTATATATAATATTAATGGTAAGGTTGTATTCTATATAATATGTTAGTCTTCCAACCTACCTAAACATTGCCATGTTCTCCCTGTGTAAGCTAATGCCGCCAAAGGATGAGGCAACCCGAAATGCTGGCGGCTGTTGCTGAATCACAAGGGCGGGGGATCGGTACTTAAATGGACGGGTTGGTAGGGGTGGTGGAAGAGGTAGAAGACCTAGGGGAGATAATGATGAACGTATTAATGAATTAAATGGTCAAGGAAATGACCAAGGTATGGGAGCTAATAAGGGCGTAGTGGGAGTCGATGGGAATATAGAGGGAGTCAATGGGGTGTGGGGAGCATACCCGGAACTTCTTGGACGATAATTGCCCAACAATTGAAGAACTCTTTACGCATTCTAGCTCAGGTTGGTAACAAGGAAAAACTATTAGACATCTACCCGAAATGCGCTACATAATGTGTTAATGACGACGTTCAGGGATTACGTTGGAATGTGTTGGTGAATAGCAACTGGGTAGGTTGTTAATATAAGGAGTTCTTAGCTTGTAACCCTAAGGAATATGATGGTAAGGGAGATGTGGTAGTTCTTACTCGATGGATTGAGAAAATAAAGTCTGTGCAAGATATGAGTGGTTGTAGTACTAGCCAAAAAGTGAAATACAATGCTGGTTCATTTGTGGGTAAGGCTTTAACGTAGTGGAACTCTCAGATCCACACGCTAAGCCAGGAAGTTGTTGTTAGTATGTCATGGGATGACTTTAAGTTTATGATGATAAAAGAGTTTTGCCCTAGTCATGAGATGCAAAAGTTGGAAACTGAGCTGTGGAATCATGTTATGGTCGGGGCTGGCCATGCGACTTAATTTGACCGATTCCATGAGCTGGCTAGATTAGTTCCCCATTTAGTGACTCCAGAAAGTAGGAAGATTAAGAGATACGTGTATGACCTTGCTCTACAAATCCGTAGGATGGTGGCAGCAACGGAGCCGATGACTATGTAGAAGGTTGTGAAGATTTCTGGTGCACTGACCGATGAGGCTGCTAGGAATGGATCAATCAAGAAGGTTGAGAAAAAGTAAAATGTGGGGGAACCTAGCAAGGATAAGAATGGTAGGGATGATAACAAGATGATTAGGACTGGAAATGTTTTTGCTACAATAGCAAACCCTGTAAGAAGAGAGAATACGAGTGCTTGGCCCAAGTGTACCACCTGCAGCTCTTACCATGCACCCGGAGGCCCTTGTCGCACATGCTTCAACTGTAACCGCCCATGTCATTTTGCAAAGGATTGTAGAGTTGTGCCTAGGAATGTGAACTCGGTAAATGTAAGAAATCCATCACCAGCCCATGAAGCATGCTATGAATGTGGAAGTACCGACCATTGAATAGAGCACAAGGATCGGGAGGAAACCGTCCAAATCAGGTTGTTGCTAATAACGGAGGTCAAGGTCATGAAAACCAAGGGAACCAAGCTAGGGGTAGGGCATTCATGTTGGGAGTAGAAGAAGCTTGCCAAGATCCGAACATTGTGACGGGTACGTTTACTTTAAATAATCATTTTGCCACTACCTTATTTGACCCTGGTGCCGACTATAGTTTTGTTTCCACTACTTTTATACCTCTATTAGGCATAGAGCCTAGTGAATTAGGTTTCAGATATGAGATTAAAATAGCTAGCGGGCAGCTAGTAGAGATTGATAATGTTATTAAGGGTTGCAAACTAGAAATCGAGGGTCATGTCTTTGACATCGATTTGATACCATTCGGTCATGGGAGTTTTGATGTGATTATAGGTATGGATTGGTTGTCTAATCACAAGGCTGAAGTACTTTGTCATGAGAAAGTAGTGAGGATACCACTACTATATGGCAAGGTGCTTAGAGTATTAGGAGAAAGATCGAAAGAGAAAGCGAGACTTTTGATGAGTGCTAAGGCTGGAGATAAGAAACAAGAAGAGATTGTTGTGGTTAGAGATTTTCCCAAAGTTTTTTAGATGATTTAACAGGATTGCCACCTCTTCGGGAAATTGAGTTCCGGATAGAGTTAATCCCTGGACCTGTAACGATTGCAAGGTCTCCCTATCATTTGGCACCTTCTGAATTGGAGGAGTTGTCGGGACAACTCAAGGAACTCTAAGACAAAGGTTTCATTCGACCTTTTCATCGCCCCGAGGAGCACCGATATTGTTTGTGAAAAAGAAGGATGGTTCTTTTAGGATGTGTATTGACTATAGAGAATTGAACAAGTTGACTGTTAAGAATCGTTATCCGCTTCCTAAGATTGATGATCGATTTGACCAACTGCAAGGGTCGCAGTTTTTCTCTAAGATAGATCTTAGGTCCAGATACCATCATGGACATTCCAAAGACTGCGTTTAGAACTCATGATGGACATTTCGAGTTCACGGTAATTCCCTTTGGTCTGACTAACACACTAGCGGTATTCATGGATTTGATGAATAGAGTTTGTAGGCCTTATCTTGATAAGTTTGTGATAGTGTTTATAGACGATATCTTAATCTATGGGAGGAGCATGTAGAACACTTAAGGTTAGTCTTGGAACCGCTTAAGAAGGAGAAACTGTATGCTAGGTTTTCTAAGTGTGAATTCTGGCTAAAAGAAGTGCAGTTTCGTCTTGGGCATGTGATAAATAGGAATGAGATTCATGTGGACCCTAATAAGATTGAAGCCGTTAAGAATTGTGAAGCCTCTAGAACTCCGACTGAGGTTCGTTCATTCTTAAGATTGGCTGGATATTACCGTAGGTTCATTGAGAACTTTTCTAAGATAGCTAAGTCTCTTACTATCTTGACTCAGAAGTGTAATACTTTCGATTAGAATGAGGAAAAAGAGTTGGCATTCCAAACTTTGAAGGATATGATGTGTAATGCGCTTGTTTTAGCTCTCCCCGATAGACCAAAAGACTTTGTGGTATATTGTGATGCGTCCGGGTTAGGACTAGGCTGTGTGTTGATGCAGAGACGTAAAGTGATAGCGTATGCGTCTAGGCAGTTGAAAATTCATGAAAAGAATTAGACGACCCATGATTTGGAACTGGGAGCAGTTGTGTTTACGCTTAAGATTTGGAGACATTATCTGTATGGTACAAAGAGTGTCATCTATACGGATCATAAGAGTCTTCAGCATATCTTTAGTCAGAAGGAGTTGAATATGCGACAACATCGCTGGATAGAGTTGTTTAGTGATTATGACTGTGTGGTTCGCTACCATCCTGGTAAGGCGAATGTGGTGGCTGATGCCCTAAGTAGGAAGGAAATAGTAAAGCCTAAGAGAGTTAGAGCTATGAATATGACCTTTCAGTCGAGTATCAAAGATAGGATACTGACGGCTTAAAAGGAGGTAGTAGATGAGTCTGCAGGATTGCAGAAAGGTTTAGATGAGATGATAGAACAGGGAAGTGATGGGACTTTATACTACCTGGATCGAATATCGGTTCCTTTAAAGGGTGTTGATCCCAAACCTAGATCGATTCTTTAGCTTGTAAAGAGTATGTTACCTTGGATAAATTCAAAATAACAAGAGTGGAAATTTTGTTATGTATATTAAAGTGGATGCGGAATCTACACCTTAATAATCTAGAAGTATTATCAATGAAACAGTAATATAAGAATGAACACAGATGTAAAAAAACGCTTCAATATTATTGATGATAATAATACGAGTACTTTATCTTAGTACAAGGGTTTACAACCTTGAAGCTTACAATTCGACTTTAAGTATATGAATTCGATTATCTAACTCTATGACCTAGGACCTCTTTTTATACACCAAGGATTCCTTTACCAGATAACTATAAATCTATTAAGATCTTCTATATTCTAAACTTATACATATCTATCTATAGAATATAGCATAAACTCCATAAATAACTCCATGCATACATGTCTTTGTCTTCAAAACTTCAGCAGTATTAACTTCCTTCTAGCAGTACTAAGTAATACTAGCAGTACTAATATTACACTGGCAGTACTAACTCAGTTAGTACTGTTAGTTCAAATTCTACCAGTACTAATCCTTGAAGATTTATTCCCAACAATCCTCTCCTAAACTTGTGATTTATCCTCAAATCTCAAGTTTCTTCTGCATTAAATCTTCTAGACTTCTTCTGCTGGGGATTCTTCTAAACACTCTTTCATTGTTCTTCAATCTGAGACTTGATAAAATTTAGAAGTTCAAAAGCCATAGTGCTTTCAGTATCAACTTCTAATCTCTAGTTTAGCATATTCTTAAGTGTTTCTTTGGTGAGTGGATACTTCTTTTCTACAAACATATGAATTGTCATTAGAGTACCATTAACCATTAGTGTGTGAACTCCACAAGTATCATACAATTTCTAGCTTATCATCTTCCAATCTTGTTGGTTCTTCCAAATGTCATCATCTTCTTTAGGATCTACCAACACCTTTAGATCTCCCCATAGTAGCAAATCATAACCAACTGGATCATTGTTTGGAAACCTTTCCATCACAAGAATGTGTAGTTTTAACACATCATCTCTGTCAAAAGTTTCAAGCATTCTAGACAGATTTGAATAGAACTTTGATATTCCATCTGCTCTTGTAATCTTATAAAAAAAAAAAAAAACCTTTTTTTGGCAATCTTCTCTTTCTCAATCACTTCAAGGATTTGTGATTCCAAGTCAAACTATTGGATAGTTCATATCAATACTTCATAATCAATATCCTTATCCTCATCTGATACTTAACTTTAATCTAAGTCTTAGTTCTTTCTCTTCTAGCATATCCTCATGCTTTTGCTTCTTATAAAGTTTCTTCCATCTGAGTCCTCTCTTTGTCTTTTCCTAGGCAAGTGATTTCCTTCTTCTTCTCCAGAATTCTCAGAACTTACTTTATAATTTGTTCAGGTTGACATCCTCTTCCTGACTTTTTCTTCTTCTAATCGTTTCTGAAGTCCTTTTCAATTTCAAAATCCATAGGGACAAAAAATTTGAGTTTGATCCCATTTCACTTTCAAATATTTTAGGTTGACTTTCATCATAGCTCAATTCTTAAAATGTCTCTACTTATATCCTTTTTGATTAATCAAATATGTATTCATATTTTTCCTTGCTTGAGCTACTGAGACAGTTTATTTCTTAAGAGCATGATACCTTAAAATGCTTGGATCATTCCAATCAATGTTCTGTGTTTGAGTAGGTTCAGCTGGAACTTCTTGTCTTTCATTTAATTGCCTTTGAAGTTCTAGTGTTTTTTTTTTTTACGCTTCAAGATGATTCCTTTCTTGCTTCTTGTTCATGAATAGCTTAGCCTGATCTTCTTCTAGAATCTTTCTAGCTAACTCCTCATCAACACTTAACTGCACTTGTACCCTTTTCTTCAGCTTCTTTGGAGGCTCAGGTTCTGTCATTATTTCCTTTCCTTTATACTTAGATTTTAAAGCACTTCTTCTAATATATACAAGTGTTGCAGCAGCTAGTGTATAACTATGTAGTAGGAGCCTTTGGAGGACTAGCAGTACTAATTGGCAGATTAGCAGTACTAATCTCCTTTTATCCTTTTTCTCCACTTCCAATATCTTCAACAATCTCAGTAAGAGTTTCTTCTTGTACTAGTACTTCTGTGTCAGCACTAGTCTTCTCATGAACTTCTTTATCCTGTTGAAACAATGAAGTACCTTCATCCTGTACTAAAGAGATATTAGGATCTGTATCTATCTGGGGTATCTTCCTCCCATGTAATGGAAGATCCTCTACAAAATCCTCTCCTTCTGATAGAACAATCCTAGCTCTTCTCCTTGCTTTGCCAGACTTGAGTTGATTCTCTAATTTCTTCACTCTTAAAACCAACTTAGTGAGAGAAGTACTATATGTTGTCTTTGTCTGCTGCATGTCTTGCTCTAAAACTCTAATCATGTATGACAATTTGGTAACTAAATCAGTCAATTCATCATGTTGCATTCTACCCTCATCACTTCTAGAGGTGAATCATGGGGCATGGTAGTAGGTTCCTCTGCCTCATGTGGGTGTTGGGTAGATGGTGGTGTAGTTGGGGTACTGGATGTTGTGTGATGGGATTGTAAGGACGGTGAAGAAGATATTCTTGAGGGAGAGGTGGATGGTGCTTCACCCTGAGGTTGAACAAGCATAGTGTCAAATAAAGGTGTAATTACCCCAGAGTATCCCTTGGTAGCTCTCCTCATATTGTTGAATAATTTGTTTGTAAGTGTAGGAGTGGGATAAATCCTGGTATGAGGGAAAAGCAAGTTTTGATGTTTGTTTAGAAAGATCTGAATGAACCTGGGATACATCAGGAACTTGTGTGTGCTATCTAGATTCTTGACCATGACATCAAAAATATATCTTGAGAAGTTGCATGTCCTATTTGTTGCCAGGCAAATGATAGCAGTAGCAAGATTGCTACTAAACTGATCCCATGCTGTCTTCTTTGAGCTCAAGCAATGAAGTATAGTATGGATGAAAAACTTCCACTGGGGTGAAAAGTGTCCTTTGAGAAAAGTAAGACTGTCAGATGTTATTGCATACCCCATGTTAGTGAGTTGCTCAAAGATTTCTTTATTTGGCAAAGAAGTAAGGCCTTCAAAGTCCTCCAATTTGAGATGCCTTCTAAGAGAAGCTTCAGTAATGGTCTTCTCTCTTCAAATCAGGTAGCAGTGATAGCTTGAACTCCATCCTCAATTGTGCTCAAGGCAGCAGTCTGCCAAAATTGTTCAATAAGAGATACATAGATGGTTGGATTTTCAGTAAGGGCATAATTGATGTGACTTCCAGAGAGAAATTCTATGATCTCATGGAATCCTTCACTGCCTTCAGACTTAATTAAGTATGCCACCATGTTTTGTTTGTCGCAAAACTCTAAATGTGCCATTTGATGAATGAAAAGTTGTTCAATCATCTAGGATTAGGTCTGGGAGATAGTGTAAGGTTTTGGTAAAGTGAATTGAATTGTGAGAGTGTTTTGAATGAGTTTATTTTCGCTGACTGTAAAAGATTTGAGCTTATCTTGAAGAAATCTAATGATTATATAGAAAGATCACGAAGTCTCCAATTAGTCAAACCCTATAAGCTAGGTTGTTGGCGGAAATATCTCAACGGCTCTTTGATTGAGAAAATTCTGTTATGGCTCAAACAGTACTAACGGTCACCTAGCAGTACTAAGTTTGGTCTAGCAATACTAACTTTAAGCCTAACAGTACTAACTTCTCCCAGCAGTAGAAATATGTGCCCAACAGTACAAACTTAATACTGGCAGTACTAAGTTTGTATCAAGCAGTATTAACTCCAAGCTTGTTTCAGCAAACATATTCATCACCAAAATGGATTCTCACAATCTCTCTATCTGTTTTTATGCTTACTTTTCATCTTTTAATTCTTTTTCTCACCATTGCACTCTTTTTGTTTTTGACACACAACTCTCTTTCTGTTTTTTAAACTCACCATTTCTCTTTATTCTTTTTCCTCACAAATCAGACAATGTAGGACACAAGATATAGTTTTTTGGCAACCTATCAGCATCAACGGATGGATGATTCTTTACCAGTTGCCGTTTGTCATGGAATAGCCAATTCTTTCTTGTCGGTTAGACATGGTGAATTAATTACCATTTGTTGTGTGGTGTGTAACCAACACTGAAAGAACATTCATGTTGCCAATAACTTCCTCCCCTCAAATAATGCTTTAGGAGAAAAGTTCTTTACTTCAATTACTCATCATGCTTAGCCTGCAGTTGTTAGTCCAAAACCAAAAATACACAATCCAAAGTATTTTATATTGACAGTATTAAGTATGACTAACAAGCAGTACTAATTATACCAGTATTAACAAACAGGCTTAAGAATAACCAGCAGTACTAATTATTCTTAGCAGTACTAATGGACACAGCAAACAATACTAACTTTTTACAAAACTCTACAAAGACATAAAGAGATTTAGGCATTAAGGATTAAGCATTCCAATACTTGAGACCAAATATTGAACAATATCTCTTCATATAAACTTCCACAAGAATGAGCTTTACCTGAATGATCTGACATTCCCCTTACATATAACCCATCAAAACTTTCTTCCTTTGTGCCTTCAGTTCTTTTCTTCAACTCTCTTGAATTGTGAGTTTCCAAAACATCTTCCATTGTCAACAATCAACTTATTAAACTCGTCTATATGATCACCCATATTCGTACTTGGACTAATATAGTATGTGTACTACTTCTTCTTCAGAGACAATTTGTTTGCTAAAGACTTAGTCATGTACAAACTAGTCAACTTCGTCTAAAGTCCTGCAGCAGTTGTTTACTTGGTAACTTCTCGTAAAACACTGTCTCCCAAGCATATAATCAAGGTACGGTATGCCTTCTTCATCAAAACAGTCTTTTCACCTACTTCCATATCCGCGGGTAATGTCTCGAATGCGGCATCCCATCCTTGTTATAACATTATAGCACACATTTTTATTTTTTATAACACGAAGTCATTCTTCCCATCGAATTTTTTGATGTCAGACCTAGTTATAGAACTAGCCATTCTTCTTTAACCTTGCTAAAAACCTTATCAAGTCGTTTGTTAACCAACTTTACCGGCAAGCCTCACAAGCCGTGTGCAATATAGCCGTTGTTACCAAAAACCCTTCTTGCAAATCGAATTAATTAGAAAAATCTAAAAAACTCGATTTCGAACAAGCAAACCCCGGTCGTTAACTTGAAACCTAAGCAAACCACGACCAAAACTTGAACCATAAGAAAACCCGCAACAACAACCTTCGTTGTAGTCAACTTTTAATAACCTAAAAGACGAGCCTGAATTTGAATTTTAAGAGTCGAAACTTTGGTTGAATAGCAATCTGTGAACTTTGTAGTAACTTATAACTCATCACATGCGATAGAAAAACAAAGCAATGATTGGTTCCTTTTTCTCTCTTCCTCACGTGAATTTTAAATAAGAACTTTAAACCCTTTCTTTAAACTCTCGTCACGGCTATAATCGACAACATGCGAAACTGAACCTCGATGCCTTTTGTCGAACTCGAAACCTCGATCTAGCACTCGATCTTCGAAGACGACGACTAACGATACCACATGTTGGACAATTATGATAACAAACCCGAACTTCGATCGCGAAATGCTAGATTGAGAGTTGTATCGAGCATAAGTAGCAAACATGAGAGATTACAAAGAACCTACAAAAATATGTACACGTTATACCCTCGTACCAAACATTTATTAAAACGTAATAAAGTTATTACAACGAGGAAGAAGAATTAATAATAAGCATCCCCCTCATCTCTACTTATAGAGATGAGAGTGTAGAAACCTCTCCTAAGTCGCCTAGGTAACTTCACATATAACCGAACTTAAGAAAGCCTTGCATTCTTAACTAATCCTATTATAGTTTATTCCTAATCTAAATCACAACGTACACTTAACCTCCTTACCTATGTTTAAATTTACTCCTAATATACAACAATATTAAGTAAAGGGAAGTTTACCTTGCTAGCATTCGACTCAGCATTAACCATAGTAGCATATGAAATATTAGGCGTGTGCTCAATAACAGGCGTGGGTTGTTCCTTATCACATTCAGTCTCATTATTACGAGCAATATCCCCACACGAAACAAGGCTACTCGGCTAAGCTCTAGACCTGGTTATACCTTCATCAGTAATAGGTAGAGGCGAAGCCCGTAGCTTGGTTGGCAGATGCTCAGCCATCCCTAACCGGCCTAACTTGTTTAACTTCTAATTTGAATTTTAGCCCATGTTTCATCGAGGTTTTGAATAGCAAAGAATATTAAGGAACAACAATGGAAGTTTTATGGTTGAAGAGGCTTTTCTGCTTTAGAAGAATAAGAGTGAGTAGAGGTGTAAAAAAAACCGGTTCATAAACCGAAACCGGGTTTTTTTTAACAGGGTTTTTTTAAACAGGGTTTTTTTAAACCGGTTTTTTTTAAACCTAGTCTGCCACCGTCGGTGATCATATATCGCCTAATTCCATATCGCGATTGCACTCTTCAGAAAATTACACTTTGTTGCAATGATTCAAGTCTTATAAATTTTTCTAAAGATAAATATATATATCTGATTGTGCTAGTTGGTTATTTATGTGTATATAGGTATATCAATTGGATCATTGGTTCGAAAGAAAAACGTTATTTTACTATCTCAAATTGTTCGAGCCTTCCCTAACAAAAACTCCTGGCTCCGCCTGTAACATTCCGTATTTTCAGGTCATTTTATGACATCATTCATTTTATCATTTTTCACTATTTTTTTTCTCTTTTCTCGTACGCGTTCGCTTTTAATTTTAAGTGTTAAGTTAAATCGCGTGAACTAAAAATCAACAACCAACGTAAACGGACACCAAACAAATTGAAGTTTTCGTCAAACAAGCAATATATTATTTTACGAAAGTAATAATTAACTTTTTAAAATTTTTTTTATCGGATACGTAAAGTGTATACGTTTCGCGATAAATTGCGTTTAGGCACTCCCGGAACCACCAAAACTTTTCTA
>BQNB010190244.1:0-11800 GCA_026074375.1 Tanacetum coccineum | reverse complement strand
TGGTGCTTTTTGTCCAGGTTTATGCTTTTGGTATTAGTCTTTCTTGTAGCTATACAGGTGATGCACGAGATGAGGTGATAGGATGTTAATCAAGTTGCAAGGAAGCATCCTGAACCGGTCTAGTCGGATGCTTTACAGGATAATAAAGAAGTCGCCTGTGATGGTGGATGTTGCTTGAAGAAGAAGACTTGGAGCATTTCTTAGAGCATGTTGTCTCTTCATCATACCGAGCAAATCCAGGGGAGTAATCCGTTTCATTTCTAACCCTTCTATTTTAATTTTATATGCATAAGTTTGACTCAAGTGGGGGGAAGGGATTAGAAATAAACACCCATTTGATTATACTTGCCTTTATTTTTCTAGTTTTTTTGAAAATATTCATTAATAAAATTTTGACATGTTTATCATTACTTGACTAGTTAAAACCTTACTGAGCACACCTACCTTATAATTCAATTGTGTAAGGATAAGCCTTTCCGTTTTCCCCTTATACATAAATGCGTTAAAATGAGTGTGCCGATGGCTGTATTGGACTTTAGAACTTGGCCTGGTATATCTTTTCGAGACCACCATGATGAGCATTGCACCTGGTGTAATTAGTGTAGCTATGATAAAAGGCAAATTTTAGAATGAACCCCAAATAACCCATCCTTGTTATGTTTGTGTATATTAACTTTTCACATTAATTAGTCAATCTCCCTGTTAAACCCTTTGTTGCACTCATCTTTAGTGCAAGATACCCCTAGTACACCCTGTTGAGCCTTTCCTTGTGTTTAATCCAATATGTATTGTTTCACCTATCGCCTTAGCCTACACTGTAGTTTTTTAGTCCATGATCGGGGAGTTGCTGGTTAATTTTGGGTTTCACTGGTGGAATTTGCAGGTTACGATAGAGGGTATTTGAAGAAAAGACGGGTTTTGAAGATTGTTGATCTCAAGTGGGGGGATGCTCATGTATATATGTGTCTGTATTGTTATTGCATCCTTGTCTTGCATAAAAAAAATAGAATAAAGATGCAAGCAAGTGTTTATTAGCTGATCATCCACATAAATTAGCTCATATGTCATATTGTGATAGTATTTCCGCATTGTCCAGCTGGCGAAGATTCTGTCTTTATTAACGGGTAGTTCATATAAACCCGTACATTTTGATCTCTCCTTTCTATTATAAGTTTATTTGTACAATGAGGGCATTGTACAACTCAAGTAGGGGGAAAGGAGATAGAAATGAGGTATTTGGTGAGATTATGTTCTAATTTGGTCCAAAATTTCAAAAAATTTTAGCACATAATTTTTGTTAACGATGAAGGCAGAGTTAATGCGTCTTTCTTGCCTAAGTTATGGAGATTATGAGGCATTTCACTATATTTCATACACATTAACTCGTGTACTATGAAGACCCCTTGACTACCCTCATTTTTACCTTATGGGATCTGAATGCGACCAGTGACGGGGAGATTATGGACTTAGGAAACTATTTGTTTTGGGTTTTTATTTAACACCATTTAAATGTGCATCCCATGTATTTATCCTACCATATATCATTCTTCTATAGGATGATTCACCTCGTAATCTTGTGTTGTGTCAACCCATTTGCCTTTTTGAACAATTGCATCTAGACTCTATTGATGGAGATTAGTATCTTGGCCAAGCTTATGATAGAATACTCGCCATGACTGAGCAGTTGAGTGATCACCAAAAATGAAACACATAGATTAGTGAGAGTATGAGTGTGATTCGTTTTTCCTTTCGTGAGTTGCTTGGTTTGGAATTTTCTAGCATAGGTAATTTTTAACTTCATATTTTCCTGGATACTAGGGAGATATCTTTTTGAAAATTATTTAAAAGGTTATACTTGAGGGCAAGTAGAAGTCAAGTGGGAGGATATTTGATAACCTCAAATATTTAATACTTTTTCATATCAAATTCTCGCGTTTATTGCATTGCTTTATATGAATTCAGTGCTCAATTTGTTTATATTTTGTATTTTAGGTCATTTTGGCAATGGAACGGAAAAGATGCGGAAAAACGGCTTTTTATATCAAAATCCGTATTATTCACGAGTTACGGCGTAATTAACACCATGGATTACGCCGTAACCTATTATTACATGTGAAATTGTGCTGACGAAGGTGTTACTGCATAACGTCAACAAGAGTTACGCCGTAATTAATCTTATATTATGAAGATTTAGAAGCTTTGAAGACATTACGGCGTAACGTCCTGCAGGGTTACGCTGTAATCATTTATTTAATACGAAGATTCGGTGCTAAAGAGGCTTTACAGCGTAACGTCCCATATAGTTACGCCTTAATCTTTTATTATGGAAATTATATTGTTGCCGACTAAGGGTTACGGCGCAACGTGATTATTTATTACGCTGTAACCGAAATTATCACATAAAGAAGGAAATCCGCGTCAGGAGTGTTACGACGTAACCATGTATTTGGTTACGCCGTAAAATCACAGGGACTATTATTGTGCGAAAGTTATACAAAGTTTCATTATTCACCCCAAAATCCAGGGACTAAACTCTCCATATGACCAAAGATAATATTTAGTATAAATAGATATCAAATTGATATCACAGAATCATTCTTGTACTTGTCTGGTGGTTTTGTCGCAAAACAAGAAAAGGGAAGAGTCACTGTTCGCATTGTGTGTAGAGCAAACCCTTCGGGGTTTGCCATGACGTTCGACTAAGGGATCAAGAGCACTAATTCGGCACAGTTTGTAATCATACTTTAACTTATTTTGGTCAATTTAATGCAATTATTATTTGGATTTAGCGGATCATGCGGTTTAATTCGTTCTTGTTATGTTATTGATTATGCTTCTTGGCTTTTAGTTATTTAATTATCTCATTGATTATTAAGTTATGATCTCGTTATTTTATTGCTTTCTTTATTAATTTATATAGTTGATGTTAGAAATCGTGGAACCCTGCTTAGTTTTATATGGCGGGGGTTTTAGTGTGCACTACTGGTTTTATGCGAGTGAAAGACTTAAGTTTGTGCTGCATTAGCGAATGATCGCAAAGTGATCAATGCTTGTAGTTGTTCGACCTTTACCTATGAGGCGAGCCCTTAGCATTAATTCCTGGTTAATAGTACGAGCTAATAAGGAGACCTCCTGTTAGAATACGCGTATCTTATAAGTTAAATTAAATCTTAATAACTGTATATTGTGAATAGGTTAATTCTCCCTGCGAGTTCATTCCACTCAGTAGACATAGGTTAGGTTTCAACTACTAAATTGGACCTAATGAGTTTAGTCCCCATTCAAGATTGCGACACATGAGTATTGCCATAGAGATATAGTTATTATTGCGTTCTTCCTTTATAGTTGTTCACCACTATTCACAATTCCTTTAGTATTGTTATCACAGATTCATTCTTGTACTTGTCTGGTGGTTTTGTCGCAAAACTAGAAAAGGGAAGAGTCACTGTTCGCATTGTCTGTAGAGCAAACCCTTCGGGGTTTTACCATGACGTTCGACTAGGGGATCAAGAGCACTAATTCGGCACAGTTTGTAATCATACTTTAACTTATTTTGGTCAATTTAATGTAATTATTACTTGGATTTAGCAGATCATGCGGTTTAATTCGTTCTTGTTATGTTATTGATTATGCTTTATTATTTGTTCTTGGCTTTTAATTATTTAATTATCTCATTGATTATTAAGTTATGATCTCGTTGTCTTATTGCTTTATTTATTAATTTATATAGTGTGCTTAGAAATCCTTGGACTCCCTGCTAGGTTTTGATATGAGGTTTAGTGTGCACTAATGGTTTTAAGCGAGTGACAGTCTTAATCTTTGTGCGCGCGATTAATTGCAAAGTGATCAATGCTTGTAGTTGTTCGACCTTTACCTATGAGGCGAGCCCTTAGCATTAATTCCTGGTTAATAGTCGTGCTTATAGGAGCACCTTCCTGTTAGAATACGCGTTACTTTAAGTTAATTATTCTATAATAATGTATACTGAGAATAGGTTAATTCTCCCTGCGAGTTCATTCACTCTGTGACATAGCGGTAGTTTCAATACTAATTGGGAGCCTATGAGTTTAGTCCCCATTCAAGATTGCGATAAGACATTGCACTAGAGATCATAGTAATTAATTGCGTTCTTCCTTTCTAGTTGTTCACCACTATTCCAATTCCCTTTTCGACAAGCCATGCTTACCACCAAAACAGCTAGACAATAATCTCAAATACTCAAACATGTTTTATTTCCTGCTTTTTTAGGTAGAATAATAAAATCAATTAGACGATTAGAGACACAAACCGTTCTTTGGGTCGACACCCGTACTTACCAATCACTACACTATACACGATAGGGTACACTGCTCTTTAGTGCATAGGAATAGTCGAGGTATTTAGGGTTTTATAAATGTAACACCCGACGTAGTTTTATTTAAAAGAAATTGCACATCAGAATATTTGGGCGTCAAATCCATGTTGCATCATTTCTATTATGATGTAAGTACCTGTTAAGGGTTCGATTGGTTTTTGTTTGTATTTTAAGTGGTGTTTCTATATCTCTTTTTTTCTTGATCGGATATCCTTCTTAGATATATGTCTTTCGCTTGTATGTGTTTCCTTTATTTGAGGGTTTTTTTAATATATTATTTGTTGTTTCAAAAAAAAATCATCGACGCATTCAGTCCAAGTCTAGCTCATGCTTTCAAATTAAGGCTAGCTCGAGAACGTAACGACCCGAGCCATCACTCCATTATACTGAGAGCACTTGAGTACCCTAAGCTATAGGGCACATTATTGCCTTATGGCGCGAGACAATACCAGACCCCAAATTATAATATCTGACGCTAAATTCGTGGGCCAAGTTATAAGGATTTTCACTTACTTTTCTTTCTTGTGTTTTATTTTAAAAGCTGTGAGGCTGATGTGTCTTAAAAGTGATAAGAAAATATATTTTTAAATTGATTTAATTACATGTTTTATCCTTGTGGCTATGCCCCAAATGCATGTTTCGTCCTAGTATTTTAAAAATTACACCAGTGGTCCCTGTGGTTGTCCCAATTGGGTTGACCGGTCCTTTGACCGATTTCCCATCCAATTGCAAGTTAACAGAAGGGGAAAATGACTAATATACCCTCATGTCCAATTATACCACAAGGATCATTTATGTATCAAATTTTTTTTCCAAACAAGTTATCCCTTTTGTTCTTCATTTGCCGGATTTTGTAACATTCCGTATTTTTAGGTCATTTACGACGTCATATATTTCACTATTTTTTTTTTTCGTACGTGTTTACTTTTAATTTTATTAGTTAAGTTAAATCGCGTAAGCTATAAATTATCAATTAGCGTAAACGGACACCAAACGAATTAAAGTTTTCGTCAAGCGAGCAATATATTATTTTTACGAAAGTAATAATCAACTTTTTTATATTTTATTTTTTTTATTGGTTACGTAAATTGTTTACGTTTCGCGATAAATTACGTTTAAGCATACTCGGAACCAACAAAATTAATCTACGCTTAAAACAAATACTTATTGTTTATAACAAAATGCTCTAGTCTTTATAAAACTTTACCTTACATTCATCATTTGAGCCGTATTTACCAATGAAATAAAATAATCCAATACATACACTTTACAAAATTATACAAATATGCTTATATTTACAAACTTATTACTAGGCAAGTAATACTTTCATTTTGCAAATCAAGATATTAATTAGTCAATTCAATTCCCTACTAAATTTCATGTGATGTTTTCTATTTTAGAGAACAAGTCTTTAACCTAATGTCGTTCACAAGTTTTGACCAAAGACTCTTAGTTCTCTCATTGGGTTTGTTGATGAGTCTTAGGCTATAAAAGGCTTGCACTAGTAGTATAATCTTCATCACATTCTCATTTTGCAAAGAAAAAATTTCACCATATACTCCCTTTTTGTCACTCTCAAAACCTTACGATCCAACATCAAACCACTCACAATACATACAAAATTTTATTTACAACACATTCTTTATTCCTACATCAATCTAAGATCCTACATGAAGTTTTAAGGCTTGGTTAAGCCTTTACAGAGTTATGCATTGAAAGAAAAAGGAAAATTAGAGTGTGTTGGTCGTCATCATACATCACCATAGGATACTCTAAAACCCTTTATGTCTTTACAGTTATATTTACTGTGTTTTTATGTTCTCTATTTAGCAATTATCACATTTAGGATACTTTTAAACATGTAAAAACTTATTTCTATTTGTGATCTGTTTTGACATTTTTACATATGTTATGAGGGTTTGATAATATCATGAATTATGGATTATAATTATTGTAACATGTTGGTTAAGTATAAACATGTATATGTATAAACTTGAAATTTAAAGTTACTTTAAAGAAAGTTTAAGGTTTTTAAGCCTTGTTAAGGACTTGATACTTTGGAACTCATGGACTCAATATGGATCTTGGACTCTATTATATGTAAGACAAGTATATAATAAGTCTTGGAAAACTTATGATAAATTATTAAGTTCAAAAGGTATATAAAATAAGTTATAAAAATGGATATGTATAAGTATTATAAAGGGGCTGTTTTGGTTTGACCTTGGTAACAGCCCTAACCAATCGTTTTAAAAAGATAGTACGCCTCATGACAATTCTAAAATGATAAGAAACTCGAAAAACCGATTTATAACGAAAAAGATACGACGATTTCAAGTTTACGTTACTATATACCTTTTTATAAATCTTTTTTTTATAAAAAGTTGCTATTAACCACAAGAAACTTATACTTTTTTAAAAATCAATAAATGATAATAACTTTTAAAATACGAAGACGTGGCTTGAAAGAATCGCTAAAACGGGTTTTAAACGAATAATTACGACTTTTAACGATAATCTTAAATCTATAAAAATAAATATATACATGTTTATGCACAGTAAAAACCACTATTCACCAGAGAAAAACTCAGATTTGAAAATGTTATATTTTTGATAACTCGTTCTTAATACGAAGGCGTGGACGTAAGAAACGAAAGACCGCGTCTTAAACGAAGAAAGTTACGCCAAGTTTTACTAAAGTATATTATAAACGTTTTTACCTTTATAAATATGATTCACCTATAACGTATAGATGTTGATGTAGCTATTTTAGAATTATATGTGGTATTAGTGAATCAAAGTACTATATTACTAGGGAGTTTCATTATTGAGGTCTTTCGGGGGTGGCGTTATCGGCGAGTTGTTGGTATTATACGATTTAAAGTGTCCTTGCTCACTCATACGTCACTAATGGACTCTTATTTTGATAGACCGAAACGTTAGTTGATGAGCTATATTATGACCTATAAATAAACAAAGTGTTTAGTACTTATACGACCTATATTGGATTAGGTTGCATTCGATCGTAAGCGTGACACATTTTCTATTGTGAATACTTGTTGATTACCATTCACTCGAGGTGAGTTCATAGCCCCATTTTTATCTACTTGTTTTATAAATTCTACGGGTTGAAATTACATGCTTGTTTTACTACGGACACATGTGTTTAAAATGTTGTTATCCAGCTTTATTGCTGATTATTATTTCTAAAGTTTCCACAGTGCATCTAAGTCCCTATTATCATGAACCGTCAATTGCTATTATAGTAAGCGCTAGGTGTGATAGATCTATCGGGACTAACAATCCCCACCGGAATTTATGGTCACAAGTTGATCATGGTGCATTTAACATTTAGAGAACTGTAGGCTGTTTTGGCAGACACCCTACCTATTTGGGACAGACAGACAGTTAAGGCTTCGTGGTCATGAGCTTAGCGCAATAATACATGTTTTGGACTACTGAATTTGTTTCATAGTCTACTTTCACTTAAATCTTGTGGTCCACTCTTTACTTGATAAACCTATGATTTCACTCAACCATTTTGTTGACTTTTAGCATGTTTAGTTTCAGGTCCTAAGGTATAAGCTTGGATGGGAGCTATGATGGATATCAATGAAGATGGATTCCGTGTTTATTTAAATTAGTTGCAACTTTTATCTATAAAAACTTAAGTCACCTTTTGGTAGTATTAAGCTTTTGTTTAATTAAAAACGTATGTGGAAATGTTTATGACTTTTAAAACATATGGGACCTAATGTATGAACTATGATATTTTGCTATGACATCGAATGAAATCTTATCTTAAAACGTCCATTTAAGGTCGTTTCCTATATCTTGATTGTTGTACTTTGACGTAGCACCCCATTGTTACCATTCCGCTGCAAATCAGAATTTTGGGGTGTTACAGATTTTACCCGCCATGTGCAACCCACCGCACCTCACCACCTCCTACAACCCACATGAAACATCAAAACCCACCATATGGTAGGGACCAAACACGATACCCAAAAAGCTTACAGGTATCATATGGTTCTTGAGGTTTCTGAAGTTAATTAGCTTCATTTAAGATTTTCATCGAGTAACAAAGCAAAATAAGTTGTGGGCGCCAAGTTTGACCATTCGGAGCACCTTTTGACCATCCTTATTCTTCCTACACGACTGATGGTTTTCAACTAGAGAAACTGGATTCATCAAACTTGTGCTCATCATTCTCATATCAGCTTGTTGAACTATATGGGACCTTTGAGTAACAAACATTTCATAGCTTAACGTGAGCCCGTTGGATCCTTCTAGAGGTGCAGACGCGCCATGTGTCAAAGTGACTGTAACACTTTGCCAGATAGCGAGGCCCAATAAAGTAGTATTTGTCTTCAACAATGGAAAATCGTTATGGTCTATGGTTTGTGCATCCAAGCGGTCCACATAAACAATAATATCATGGACCATTTAGTAACAATTTTCCAAACCACTTAGTAAATGCAGGTCCCTGAGGGTATATTAGTCATTTTCCCCTTTTGTTAACTTGCAATTGGATGGGAAATCGGTCAAAGGACCGGTCAACCCAATTGGGACAACTACATGGACCACTAGTGTAATTTTTAAAATATTAGGACGAAACATGCCTTTTTGGCATAACCACAAGGACCAAACATGTAATTAACTCTAAATTAGGTTGTGTTTGGCAACAAGCATTTTGGAGCGCTTAAGAGCGGCAAGCGACAAGCGGTAAGCATTTTAGATGAAAAGCTTGTTTGGCAATACCTCAACAAGCATTTGAATATTGTTTAACCGCTCAAATCTCAAATGTTTCTTGGAGAAGCATTTCCGAACTGCTCCTAGCAGTTTGTTATAAAATTACATTTATGCCCTCAAATATAAAATTATAATTTATTTAATTGGGTTATATGTCTGTTTTCATAATTTTACACTTTCTAATTACAACTTACAGCTATGATACCAAACATTTTTTAAAACAAACAGCTGCTGTTGGAATAACAACCAATAACCTGGAAACTAGAATGCGGAATTCGACTTGTGAAGAACATGTAACACACCAATGTCGACATAAAGTAATGATACACACGAATGTTCTCAACGTTTGTTTATTGAGAAACTAGAAAAGAATGCACGGTACAAAGACCCCTCCCCTCACCTCTTTATTGTAGAGATGAGGGGGGAAGAAAACCAACTATAATAGTTGAAACCGGCTGCTGCCACAAAAGAGGAGAAACTACAGTCCACTCTTCTATGCCCTACCCTCTATGGTATATATAGAGTTGGAACCGACATATACATCCCTAATTGGACTAAACTTGGGCTAAACATTCACTTGACCCCCTAAACAATCTAACATGTATACTAATATATATAACAATTTCCACCTTAGTATCATATTAAAAATCTTCGATATGCAACAACTTCAACCTATGCTGGAACCTCGGACCAGGGATAGCCTTTGACAAGGCACCTCTAGCAATACCCGCTACTATCTTTAGCTCAAATCCTGACTCTATTGCAAGTCCCTTTAGCCCAATAGCCTCCTTTGCAGCCTTCGTAAGTGTCATATACCCCGCTTTAGTTGGCGACAAAGCCATCATGTACAGCATCATAGCTTCTCAGCTTTCTACACACCCTTGTATCATAAACCCGTACCTTGTGATTGATCTACCCATGGCGTAGTCAAAATCCACAAAAACTTGTACGTCTGTTTATAATCCACGATCAAACTTATCCAACATACCCACATCTGCAGATGCTATGTCAAGTCTCGTGCAGACCATCTGATACTCCTGGCTTCTAACCGCATATATATGACTACTTGCCATTCTTTTCCACATCACAGTCCCCTGATAGACTACCCTCCAACGACAGTATGGAGTGCCCCTTCAACAAAGTCTATACCAACTTTTCATTGTGAATCCTGGATTGTGACACCCTTAGAGTATTAATACTCTAATTCCTGATGATCTCCAAACTAAGTATATTTCCCTTTGCTTTAACCAGCAAACCCTTGGTAACCCAGATCTCAGCCTTGCATCCGTAAGAAAAAACCATACCATCTATATAGAGAAATAGATGTATGAACATACCTGGTGTATACTCCCAGTAATAGACATCACTATCGTCACTGCATTTCCTGCAACCGTTGCTAATCACATACACATATAACTAAGCATCCATATCATCTATCAATCCAGCTTTCCACTTGGAAATCACCTTACAAGCAACTATATTATTGAAAGTCAACGACTTATGTGCATAAATCTTACCCACTGCAGCAACTGCAAAAGCAGACTCATTATTGTCTTCTCTATAGCTGAATAGTTCCCATGCTAAGTGTTGCTCCCTATCAAGTGCCGAATGATAGTATCAAATCCTGAGTTTGTACTTCGTGTGAACCAACTACATGATCGACATTCCTATGAGGTTCCACCTCAAATGTATGATCCTCCTGTGGTTCCACCTCAAACTCAACTCCTTGCAACGCCTGCACTGAACCCGTACCTACACCAGAACCAATAAAAGTTTTCTTGTATTCCCCACTTTCATTGAAACCCATACTCCTGTAAAGAACTACTATAACATTTCAGATTTTCAGGTCATTTTACGACTCCTATTATTCTTTACTATTTATTTTAGTCCAGTACACGTTTACTTTTAATTTAACTTTTAAGCTAAATCGCGTAGACTAGAAATAATCATTCAACATAAACAGTCACCAAATAAATTAAGGTTTACGTCAAGCAAATGTTATGTAATTATTAGGAAGATAATTATTAACTTTGCGCGTTTTATTTTTATTGGTCACGTAAAACGCTTATGTTTCGCAATAAAATACGTTTACACACACCTCGGAAATGCCTAGACTTACCTAGACTACCCAATAACCACTTTTAACCCGTAAACGCAAAAATGATTTGGTTTTCATGTTATTAAGCCATGAAGGCCGATTGTGGCTAGATTAAAACACAATACTCATGTGTAAACAACTAGGTCTAGCAAATCTTGTACAATTATCTCCTAATTAAAGATTGTACTTGTATATCTTGCATGAGATTTCAAATACCTTTTTCCCTCATAATACTACACGACTAAGCGTCCTAAACAACTAGAAATCTTCTATTATCCATGCTAAGTACAAGTACTACATCTAACTAATTAATGTAGTGTACTTAGGGTTTATAAACTTGTGATTAAGAAGCTATTGACCAAAGGATAAAGACCACATTGGATCTCTTTTGTGTCTTGGATACCCGCGGCCAACACACACCCTACACAAACTCAAGATTATCAAAATCCTAAGCAATCTTGTACAATGATCTTGCATTTATGGGATGTACATAGGAGGTATTAACAAAACTATGAGTGCTTAACTAGAAACCATGAAACCACCCTATTAGGGCACGACTTGGTTTGGATTAGGGACTAGAAAAGCTATCTAATCTT
>BQNB010190243.1:0-11800 GCA_026074375.1 Tanacetum coccineum | reverse complement strand
CATAAGGACTTCATGAAAGGCTCAAATACAAATTTCAAGACTTCCGCTACTCTGATACCGAACGTCTTTCTTGAAGTGACAAAGTATTAAAGTCAAAAAATTTCAAAGAAGTTTACGTCTTTCTCGAAGTGACAAAGTATTATAGTTAAAGAACCTCAAGAAATATGCAATATTAAAGCTTTTCAAGATAACGTATCAAGAAAGGTATGAGCATGTCCGTCCAGAAGTCACAAGTTCACAAGGTGGCAAATGATCATAAGATGACGAATAGAGATTATGATTGGATGATGATCTTAAGAAGCTCAAGGATCACATACAAGTTAAAATCAAAGGAATGTGCTCCAGCCTAAAAGTCAAGGTCACTACAACATATTCACAAGAAGAAGAAAAGAAAGAAATTCAAGTCTGCGAGCACAAGAATGAAGACTCAGCATAGTATGCTTGGTTTAAGTTTTTGTAACATGAAGTGACCTCCCTTAGGGGGAGATTGTTAGGAATACAAAATTCCTAGAAAAGTCTCGGTCACTTTATAGATATCGGTAGATGGCTCATATAGCAATATTTGGAAACTTAGTGGGCTAGTTAGTCCAAGACCCATGGAAAGCCCATGCAAGCCAAGGCCCAACCGGCCACTTACTAAGTATAAATACCCTTTCCACACATGGAGAGGGTGTTGGTTCTCTTTGTAATTTACACATAGTTTAATCAACCTTCTATTTTCCTTTTTTACTTTCTCTCTCAACTTTCTCTCTCTAGTTCATCTTTTGTGTGAAATGAGTTTTCTACAATAAGACGCTCGTCCATATATGCTGTTTTACTGTTAACCTTTATAGTTGCAGGTATTGACGAAGGAGTAACTACCTCATTCCAGATTTGTCACATTCATAGCCACATGCTCATTCATCGATCGACAAAGATAAATACATGATGAAAGCTCAAGTACATGTCATAATCATACTTAGCAACTCTGATCATCAAGAACAAGATCGTTAAAGTCAAACAAAGAACCGTTATCTAGGAAGATTGTTAGCCTTGGAATAGTCTACGGGGAGATTGTTAACCTTGATGAAATAAGGAAGATTGCAAGCTTTCAAGACATGTATAAGCATGCTGGTAAGCAAGAGATGATGCAAGATTTAAAGATCTCATAACTTAAATTCAAAATACAAAGGCTCAAGACCAAAGATCACATAGCATGAAGGAACAAAGTTTACCTCCATAAAGTTCAAGACAAAGACACAAGACCGGAAAAGACAAAGTTCATAAAGTCAAATCACCTCCAAGATCAAGAATGTTAAGATGTGGACAACTCTACCATTGGGGGAGAACACAAGAATGTCAAATCAAGACGACCCTATCATTGAGGGAGGAGATATTGATGACCATTCCATTAGGGGAGATTGTTAACCTTAGTAATATTCAAAGTCAAACAAGAATGTAATGGTCATCTTTATTAGTGTTAGTCTATGTGTTAGGAACTTTGTAATAGGATAGTCGAGAACACGAGCTTGGATTTTAAGTTAATATTATCCATGTTTAGGGCCAAAAGTCCAACACAAGCCAAGCCCGGCCTAAGGAGAAACCCTAGGTGTCACTATGTTGACAAAGCCTATAAATACCCCCTCTCCTTATGTGGAGAAAGGTGTTGGTTACCTTATTATTCATTTGCATAAGTGTTTCCTCCTACCTCATCTCTCTCTCTACTTTCTTCTTCTTTCTCTCTCTAAGATTTCTACTTGAAGTTGTGATATGGATTAAGTATTATAAGGTCCTACAGGGGGGAATAGGCGCCCTTTCCACAAAAGAAATTCACGATATTAGATTTGTCTACTTAACTTCTTTCTTACTTTGACATTTTCATCATTCATTTAACAAATAACACAATCTTCTTCACTTTCTGCTCCTCTATTTCTATCCTCCTTACCATCAGGTATTCCATACTATTATCCTTATTTTAAAATTCAAACATGTGTATTTAATGTAACTCATTTGGGATTCTCCAACTAGTATTTAAATAGTTTAGTGGGTTATAGTTTGAAATGCTACGGGTTTTGATCCGTTTGAAATGCTTGAAATTCCAAGATGATTTAAACTAATGGGTTTGATCCATAAATTATTATTGAAACTTACTTTCGCAGTAAGTGTTGTTGTAGGTGTTTTTTTACTAGTTGTTACTTTTGAGTGTTATTGGATTAGTGAATTATCATATATAATAGGTGTTGTTGCAAGTGTTTTTGAACTTGAAAGTGAGGTTAATATTGATGATTAGTATGGCTAATTTGGGATTCTAGAATCAGTATTTAAGTAGTTTAATGAAACTCGTTTTTGTACATGTGTGAACACATGTATGTAATAAAGTATAAAAATCAAGAGATTTATTACTCATGTAGGTATGGAAGATAGACGTGAACAAAAGAAACCTAAAAGTAGAGTCGGTTAGAAAAGCATGAGCGTAGTTAAAACAATTTTGGAGGCGTGCATTCATGCAATTGCTCTTGACGGTCGTGAAGGTGTTAGTTTAAAAGTACTCTCATGGAGGAAAGTGGCGAAAGCCCTTCAAGACAATCATAACTTTGAAACTCACCTGAAGCAAATGAGAAACCATTTTGATTATATGAAGCTCAAGTACGGAGCCTAGTTGTTTGTTAAAAACAGGACTGGTAACATATACGACGAGTCGACTAACACGTTTAAGTTAACAGATGAGGAATGTGATTTAGAAATCCTGGTTAGTTGTTTACTTTTTTAATGTTTTTTACCAGCTTTAATTTCTTCATCAAATTATTGTTTCTTTTATGTAGAAAAATAAGAATGTTAAACAGTTAAAAAGCACAACCTTACATTTTCCAAAACTTTTTGCACAACTTTTTGATGGTACATGGGCATTAAAAGTTGTGCAACAAGCTCAAATGAGCCCATTCGAGTTGTTGAACCACATGTGGTCGAAGACGATGATGATATTGATGTCCCAAATACCAATTTTCAAAAGCTCCTTTAATTGTTCATTGTGTAGCTAAAAACAAAAGAAAGCAAAGACAATTGGTGGATGGAGCTGAAAAAGAAATCTTAGGTGTTCTAAAAATAATAGCTGGTAAGATTCTTAAATCACAGCCACTTCCAAAACCCAAAACACCCACTCTTGAAGATTGTCAGAGTAAGTTGAAAGTTCTTGGATGGCTTGAGGATCACCCTTTGTATAATGTTGCACTTGCTATCTTTTGTGATCCAAACGATCGCTACAAGGAAGGTTGGATGCAACTAAAACGGGAGAGGTGCATTAGTTGGGTAAAAATGATTGGATGTAGCAAAGGGTTCATGTAGTAATTTCATCATTTCATTCTTTTTTGGGATAACATGCTTCTGATCTTGCTGGTTTAGTTCAGAACTTGAAGTAAAAGGGTCATGTAACTTGAAAATGTTTTATTTGTATGTAATCTTAATCCAATAATGTGATGCTTTTGGAACTTTTGATAGTGTGAAATGTAATTTAGGTACCACTAATTTCATATAATGGGTAAAAAAAGTTCATCTACTGTTGTTATCTTGATTCATCCATGACAAAAAAGAAACATCACTTCAGTAAACATATCGTATTCCAAAAAACATCCACTTTCTAAATAGGACCTATGTGTACACATGAAAAAAATGAAACATGACCTTAGTGTTCATACACTTGTAATATATACTGAAACATGTATTAGCTTAACTACACGTCCAAACGCCTAAAATCATATACAAAAAACATTCACAGATCATAAACTAAATCAAAACATATAATCGCTACATACGTATGTATAACTTAACTTTACTATTAACACTTACAGATGTTAGAGTGGTAAATTCCTTGAATTATTCAATAAAGGGATTACAATATACAGGCAACAATGAAAGGATCTAGAAGTAACATAAACGGGCTAAAGCCTAATCACAATGGGCCAAAATATAATATATCAACTAACACTCCCCCGCAGTTTGAGCAGGAGGCAATCAAACACTCAAACTGGTGCAAAATTCTTCAAATAACGCCAAAGGAAGTCCTTTGGTGAAGATATCCGCATACTAATAACGAGATGGAACATGAAGAACTCGCACGTGACCCATAGCAACCATATCACGAACAAAATGAATGTCAATCTCAATGTGTTTAGTTCGTTGATGTTGCACTGGATTAATAGATAAATAAACAGCACTAACATTATCACAATACACAAGAGTAGCGGTCAGTAGTGGTGTGTGTAGTTCTTGAAGAAGATTGCGCAACCATGCCATCTCAGCAACAACATTAGCAACGCCTGATATTTAGCTTTAACACTTGAACGTGAAAAAGTGGGTTGTCTCTTAGAAGACCATGATAAAATATTGTTGCCAAAAAATACATAGTACCCAGATGTAGATCTGCGAGTAGTAGGGCAACCAGCCCAATCAACGTCTGAGTAAGCCAAAAGAGAAGATCCCGAGGATGCATGTAACTGTAAACCAAACTCCAAAGTGCCCCGTACATAACGAAGAGTCCTTTTGAGAGCAGCTAAGTGAGGCTCGCGAGGATCATGTATATATAGAAAAATTTGTTGCACATCGTAAGATAAATCCGGGCGAGTGAATGTAAGATACTATAGGCCACCTGCAAGACTCCGATACAAAGTAGGATCTAAAATGGGATTCCCTTCAGGACCAACTTAGAATTAGTATCAACAGGAGTCCGAGTAGGATTGCAGTTGAGCATATGTGCTCGCTCAGGCAATTCTATAGCATATCTCTTTTGAGAGAGAAACATCCCTGTAGTGTCATATGTAACAGAAATCCCCAATAAATGATTAAGGGCACCAAGATCTGTAATATCAAACTCCCTGTGTAGAGAGAAAATAATATTTTGAAGAAAAGCTATAGAAGAAGTTGTGAGAACAATATCATCCACATAAATCAATAAATATGCTGTGTTAGTACCAGATTTGTAAATAAATAAAGAGAAATCACATCTACTAGGAGAAAATTCAACTCGGGTAGCATAAGCAGCAAATCGATTAAACCAAGCACGAGGGGCTTGTTTCAACCCATATAAAGACCTCTGAAGGCGACATACATGATGAGGATACCGAGGATCCACAAAACCTGGAGGTTGATGCATATACACAGTCTCTGATAAATCACCATTAAGAAAAGCGTTCTTAACGTCAACTGATGAATAGGCCAATGTCTGGTTAATGCAAGACTAAGAATAATACGAATGGTGGCTGGCTTGACTACCGGGCTAAAAGTCTCATCACAATCAATGCCAAGTTGTTGACTACTATCGTTCACAACCAGTCAGGTTTTATACCGACTCAAAGAACCATCGACATGAAATTTATGCTGAAACAACCATAAACACCGAACAATATTGGCACCATAAGGTCTTGGAATGAGAACCCAAGTATTATTTTTAATTAAAGTATTATATTCATCATACATAGCATTCCGCCAATGCGGATCAGATAGAGCAAAAGACGGGGATTTTGGTATAGGAGAGATATGAGAAACATGAAGGTTTAGACGTTGAGTGATCTTACGTGTTCCATCCTGAGTTCGAGTGACCATAGGATGAGTTCGGGTTGGTGGATTACTAGTGACGGGTTGAGAGGTGGTTTGGGTTTGGGTTTGATTGGAACTAAAGTAGTAGAGTCGACCTGGGTTTGGGCCGTGGGTGTTGAACTGGATGCAGGTTGGGTCTGGGTTGCTGGTGGTGTTTGGTGATAGGTGGATTGGGCAGAAGTGAGTGGAGAAAAACCAGGTGGTGGGCCACTTGACCGGTTTGGGCTAGAGTTATGGTGGGTATGGGTTGGTGTTTGAGGTGTTGGTGGGTCAACAATAAGTATTGGTGGTGGTGTATTGTGTGCAGGAGTATTTAGTACATGACGAGTAATAGGTGAGGGAGATGTGTCAAGGAAGTCGTATGAGGAAGAAGGGGTAATAGATCCATAGGGAAATTGGCGTTCGTCAAAGGTTACGTGTTTAGAGATAATGATTTTGTTTGTGGTTAGGTCAAGACATCTATATCCTTGGTGATAGGCCGAGTAGCCTAAAAATATACATGGTGTAGCTCGTGGAGCAAGTTTGTGTGGTAAAGATAAACGAGGGCAACATAGGCATCCAAAAGTGCGAAGTTTGGAGTAATTGGGTTGTTTGTTAAACAATTTGGTAAGCGATATCTCATTTTGAATGGCGGTTGAGGAAAGGAGGTTTAAAAGGTAAGCAGCCGTGTGAAGTGCCTCGACCCAAAATGTGGGCAGAAGGTGGGCTTGGAAAAGCAACGTACGAATCATATTATTTATGGTACGAATCATAGGTTTTGATTTTCCTTTTTGTTTGGAAGTTTTGGGACAAGAAAATCTCATTTGAATCCCATGTGTAGAGAAAAGGTTGAGAAGTTGGGTGTTATAAAACTCACCACCACGATCACATTGAAAACCACGAATGTCACATTTAAATTGATTTTAAACATAAGAACGAAAGTGTACAAACTTAGCAAAAACTTCAGATTTAGTCCGAAGAGGATAAATCTACAGATAATGAGAAAAATAATCAAGAAAGATGATATAATACTTAAAACCACCCGTACTAACTATAGGAGATGTCCAAATATCCGAATGAATAATCTCAAAACAACTAGAAACAATTGAAGTCGAACTAGAAAAGAAAGTTTGACATGTTTGCCAAGCTGACAAGCATGAGAAACATGAGGAGACTTCTCCTTATTACAAGAAATAAAATTACGAGAATTAAGAGAACGTAACAGGTGACCGAGGCGTTGGTGCCACGTAGAAGGACTCAGAGACATCAAAGCACTTGGAAGAGATGACGAATTGGTTACTAGATAAAGATCACCTGAGCTGTCACATCTGAGGAGGATATGACGAGTCATGAAATCTTTCACGGAGAAACCAAAAGCATCGAACTCAATAGTATAAATGTTGTCTCGAGTAAACTAACGAACAGATATAAGATTTTTAATAATATTAGGGGTAACAAGAACATTATTAAGATGTAAAGGGCATGAAGAGTGGGAAGAATGCTATGGCCTGTGTTTGTGACGGTATAATTTTACCGTCACCGACACGAACAAGAATTAAAAATAGTATTTAAATTATTAACATTAGAATTAAGGTGTGAAGATGCACCTGTGTCCATATTCCATGTAGGATCCTGAATAGCCATACTACTAAATGCACTAGGAAGCAATATTTCTTGAGCTGGGAGAAGAGCAGGAGCTGAACCAAGAATACCCGCTTGTCCATTGGGCCGTTGTTGACCCATTTTTTGAAGCCAAATAAATTGAGACATATCCGGTAGCAAAAGAATTATTAGTACAAACTTAACACGATGCAAATAATATATCTTCTGATGTAGATTATAAAGAATTTATTAATTGAAAAAATACTTCCAACTGGCAACACGTGGAGGCACTAAAATTTTCACACAAATTATATTAGTCAAAGGACTGACCAAATAGATAAGGTAAAGGTAATTTAATATTGGTCGGTGATATATTGGATGACTGAAAAAGAAAAGAAAACGAATTCGTATGGTTCGTTGAGTATTACACAGCGGAAGAAGAAAAAAAGAGAAAAAAATAATTTTAGGGTTTTGCTCTGATTACCATGTTAGAGTGGTAAATTCCTTGAATTATCCAATAAATGGATTACAATATATAGGCAACAATGGAAGGATCTAGAAGTAACATAAACGGGCTAAAGCCTAAACACAATAGGCCGAAATATAATATATCAACTAACAACAAAAACATCATCAAAAAAGGGAAAAATCAAGGCATTTTTGATTCATTATATTATTTAGCTGTAGCATAATTTTTCATGACTATATTGAATAACATTACATCGATCGCTTTTCTCATCAACATGTTAAACCATCCATTGTTTTGTTTCAACACCATAGTTTGATTTGATTACTAATATTCATAAATAAATTTACCTTACACGAATTTAAATTAAGAACCTTAAGATAGTTGTTTTTTATGCTTCAATTAAGGATTTCACAAAATATTTACCAGGCAATTTCGAAAATATTGTTTGATTTGTTCCGATTGTTTAGGTTTAACTTTTGTTTTTTTCGAAAGGAAATAGATATATTTTTTATCGTCAGATTGTTTTGGTGTTTCAATCATAGGCTCGGTGACTCATCAAATACACGTCATCGTTATTGTATACATGGACTTAATGACTTATCTTTTTTGATTGTATGACGTATGTAACTGGACGTTGTCTTCTATTATATATGTTGGGAGATAGATAATCACATTTGTATAAGAATAATCGATATTATGTTCATTAACGGCCCAAACAATTTACAACTAAAATCTTTTAGTTCCCAAACCTTTCTTATTATAAGTAGAGAGAATTGCAAAAATCGTCTTGTGGTTTGGCTAAATTGCACGTTTGGTCCGCGTGGTATCGACATTGCAAAAATCGTCCATGTGGCAAACCTTGGGTTCCACTTTTAGTCCTTGGTCGAACTGAAATGACTAATTTACCCTCTTATTCTTACTCTTTTATTTTTTCTTTAAATTTATATTTTTTTAACGATCATAAATATCGTCAAGAACACATATCGCAGATTTTTCCACAACTCAACCTCACCAAACTTACACATCTTCTAAAATCTAAACCCAACAAATCAAATACAATAAAAAGCAATCAAGATTTACATATCTCTTTTACATCTGTCCACATAAACACGCAAATCACCCTTTTCAAATTACAGAACAAGATTCAGAGATACTCCTTACTTGCAATAACATCAAATCATCCTTTTCAAAATTCATCAACAACTTTAACTTGCAATAGATCTACTCGCAATTTGCAACTTTGGTACCGATATAGGTTTAACTTTTTAAGTTCCTCTTTGATACCACTTTAACTTGCAACAGGTGGTGGTGGCGGCGAGATGGAAGCAAAGGTGACAACGATGGTGGGAGGTGGTGGCGGCGACGAGATTAAAACCCTGATTCACGTTCACTTGTGCCACCATCGGGGTTTCACCGAAAACTGATTTTTATAACAACTAAATACCCATAGCCAAAAACTGATTTTTGTAGTTCTTAAGACAAATAAGAATCTCAGTTTCTTTGGCACACATATTTGCCATGAAAATTTCTTCAAGAACTTCAATCTTTTTATATTTACCCATGGCTTCGATTTGCTTCATGATGGCAAAAAGCTGAGACCCCACAATGATGTATTTGGTGATTAGGGTTTCTTGATGGTGACAGATTGAGGGTTATGATCTTTGTGTGAATATGGGTTTAGTTTATTTATGTGATGTTGATGGGTTGTTGTTGTTTATTGTAAGTTGTGATTTTGTATGAGTGATGTTGTTGTTTAAGGTCTCGATATGTTCTTGATTGTTTTTTTTGGATCTGGATAATGATATTTATTGTTTTTGGTAGATTGGGATTTAATTTTATGTGGTGAGGTGTTTATGTTTTTTTTGTTTATGTGACGTGAGGTGTGTGAGTTAGAATCTGGGTTTTGATTGTTTTTGTGATGTGTCGTTTTTTGTGTTATGTTTTTGTGGATGTGGATCTGTGATTTGTTTTAAGGATTGTGGGTTTTTGGATGTGGATCTAAAATTTAGGTTTTTAGTCATGTGTTTTTGGTGTTTTTTATTTTATCTAAAAAATTATATAACTTCAAAGAAAAATAGAGAAGGTTGAAGACAAGGGTATTTTAGTTATTTCAGTTTGACCAAGGACTAAAAGTGAAACCCACGGTTTGCCACATGGACGGTTTTTGCAATCTTGATACCACACGGACCAAACGTGCAATTTGGCCAAACCACAAGGACGATTTTTGCAATTCTCTCTTGTAAGTACAATACAATAAAAAAACTTTAACTACATTTTCAGCTAAATTCCTTTTCATTTATATTTCTCGTTAATTGTACTCTATAAGAGCATCTTCAATGGAAAAACTAACAATAATATTTTACTGTTTCAATTTTTTTGAATGGTTTGACAAAGACTTGATAAACCTAAAGTTTTTACCCGGGGTGAGCAAAAAAAACCCGAAAAAACCGTAAACCAAAAAAATCGAACCGAAAAAACCGACCGAAACTAGAAACCAATGGTTCGATTTTTACTTTTTCAGAAACCGAAAAATTTTGGTTCGGTTTCGGTTTTCGTCCAAAAACCGAACCATAATAACCGAACCGAACCGAACCAATTTTATAATAATATATAATTAATATAAATAAATAAATAAATAATAAATCTAATTTTAAATTTATATTTATTTTGTGGGTGAAATTATAATATATATATATCTTAATATCTTAATGTTTATATATATGTTTGTCATTTACGTTTGTTTACTTGATAATATATCGTTGCATATATAACAATGATCATACTATGTGTATTTTCACTTGCATGTGTGTGTGTCTCATTTATATGTATAATTGTAGATATTTGGGTAAACATTATTAGACTCATATTGACAAAAAAATAAATAAAAAAATAACCAATTTTCTACTTAAAACAAGTTTATTAATATAAATTAGCCACAACCAAATCTAAACGGTTTGAAACCGAAAAAATCGAACCGAAAAAACCAAAAAACCGAAAAAACCGAACTGCCAAAAACCGAGCGATTTCGGTTTTTGGTTCTATAAAACCCGAATATTTCGGTTTGGTTTCAGTTTTAGCCAAAGCCGACCCAAAACCGAACTGCCAAAAACCGAGCGATTTCGGTTTTTGGTTCTATAAAACCCGAATATTTCGGTTTGGTTTCAGTTTTAGCCAAAGCCGACCCAAAACCGAACTGTGCACACCCATAGGGTTCGTTTGGTAGGACGTAATGAAATGTTAAATGAATGGAATAAGCAGCGTAGCAGAATAAATGATGTAATGTAAACCTTTATTAATAATGTTTGGTTGGTATGATAGGACGGAATGCAATCGATAAAAAGAAAGACTAAAATGCCTATAGTTAATAAGAAGTGTATTTAATGTGGTTAATTAATGGTGAACTTTTATGTAATTTTGATTACATTACGGACGTAATGAAAAAAAAGGGACCCCTATGGAATGAAAATGATAGATTTAGATGTAATGAGTCATTCATTGTAATGAATCATTACATTGTATACTTGTAAACAAACACGATTTTTCCATTCAATCGTAATAACTCTTTTCATTTCAACTTACATTACATTATATACGATAGTTTTTACTAAAAACTTTTCTATCTTTTGTATGAAATGCATTAAATGCAATAAATATATCAAACAATTAAAGACTTATGCATTAAATAACTTTACCAATTAATTAACTCATGTGTTGATCGGGTGAAAACAAAAAAAAGTGAGTGTAAGTGCAAAAATGAAATTGGGTGCCAGCCGCTTTTTGTTTAAAAAAAATAATCTTTTTCAAAACAAGTAGCTCTGTTTGGTTGCATCAACTTCTAACTTTTATTTTAAACAAGTAGTTCTTAAATAAAAAACTGATTAATGAAGCTTTTAAAATTGTCAAGAGCTGTTAAAACTATTGATTAATAATATACCCTCTAATCATATCATATTATAATATATTTAAATATGTCCTTTTAAGTTATTTTACATCTTATAATTACAGTCAACAGCTAATTTACCAAACACTTTTATTGAAAAAAAGATACAGCTTGTAGCTCATGTTAACAACTTTACAACTTACAGCTTACAGTATACAGCTTACAAGCTTACAGCTTACAGCTTACAACTATTTTTCCCAAACATAAACTGAATGCAAGAATTCTTTTTAAATTAAACACAC
>BQNB010190242.1:0-11800 GCA_026074375.1 Tanacetum coccineum | reverse complement strand
TATTGCTAATGTGAGTCACATGGACTAAGCAAGTACTTAGATTTGCAAGTAAGTGTGTTCAAGTTCTAGCCATCTCAGCTATCTATTAACTTGAAAAATTGGCATGCAATTCCTCCTTTATTTGCTCACTTAACCTCAAAAGGTGTGCCGCGTCTCTTACTGGTTTAAGGAAACAGCTATAGACACGAGTTCTTTAGTTATTGCCTTTACAGTATTGCAGTGATATTTCTGTCTTCCAATCAAACCTCATAAATATGTCTTGTTTACAACAAGATATTTTAATCTTGGTAGCTATAAATACAAGTTCTCTAGTTATCCAAGTTTCTTATTATGATTCAAAGATTTTAAAACCGAATAAGGATATTGAAGCAATCTTGAAAGAATAAGAAGTCCAATTAACTTAACATGAAGTTTGGTATCCATATAATTTAGGATAATTCTTTCATTCCTATTATAACTTTTTCTACAAGTAAACAGTATAGGAAATAGTCTTATGAAAATAGACACAATTTGTCTTCCACAAGTAAGAACAAACCTTTGTTTACGGAATACGTTGTATAAATACATTAAAAGAACTTCCAAAGTTCATTTGTAGTATTTTCGATAATCCATCCCTTAAAAATTAACTACCCGTGTTTATATAAATAAACAATTAATTTTACAAGGATCTAAGATCCAACTTGACGTTCTACCAATAATGCAGTTGATCTACTAGAAATGGTAAACTCAAAAGGTAATCAGCGTGTGATAATTGCCAACATGTGCAACTCTTAGTTCCTATGGGGCACAAGGCATCATAATCCAGAATTATAATGTCAAGTAGCATGTTTCACCCCCATCTATTGCCTCGGGTTGAAGTTCTGAATGACACACTCGATTTAAGTCGTCCAATACAAAATCAATAATTTTACAGTCTCAGGTCTGACCATACGATTGTTATATTACCTTGTTTGTAAAATTTACCTAAAACTGTTTTAGAGTAAAAGTACAAACTTAAGTGATTTAATACTTGGATGGCAAATGAATTAATTTTCAGGGTATAATATTTGATAAAAACAAAGTTACCAAAATTGTGTATAAGGAAGCATGCATACAACCTTATAACACTAGTGGTTTTTAAAACATTTCCTTTTTCGTTTTAAAAACTTCTATAAATAGAAATCCCATAATTTTATAAACCACTTGTCCACCAATTTCACTTATAAAAAAAAAAATTAGGGATACTTGTTTACAATATTTAAAAGTATAAGTACATTTATACGGATAAGGTTAAATCCCATGAGGTATATTCAAATCCTAGAAAGATACCAAACAGGATTTATTCTATCTTTAGTAATTATTACGACATACCATACATATTGTTAAAATTTTTATGTAAAAATGTTTATTCTTGCGTTGTTTCGTCGCGGGTTCCCTTATGGAAACCACTAAACCCATGCGTTATAGAACGTTTGCAAGAATTCTAACAAGTTTACGTATATATAGCCTATGATTTAGCAAAGTGTACATATCAATATACATACAATAAGCATTTTAATCCTTGGATTTTAGTCCATATTAATTTTTGAAAATCATTTTTGCATATATATATATATATAAAACAGCACAACTATATATATAAACATGCAAAACCAATTCAAACAATTAATCATACTAAACAAATCAATGCACGTAATTAAACAAAAATTCAACAAAGTCTTCTCAGCTTTTGCAATTAAACAATTAATTCACGTAGCAAAGATTTCATGCATAACATATATATTAAGCTTAACAACCATGGTTTACATGCAAATAACCCATGGTTGACAATTTATTACTTGATAAATAAGCATATTCCAAGAATATTCTAAGAATATTCCAAGAATATTCCATTGGTATCTAACTAGCCATTCTAACCCTTAGTTCTCAACTATGCTAGTTACACATTTGGGGAATACCCAAAATGCCCCTTTTGATAATTCTTTTCTATCTCTACTTTATCGGATAAGCAAAACGCTTTAATACTTCACAAATGTATTTATCAAAAGGATATTTGAGTTGGTTGACCGTCATTAAAAATAGTGGAAATGTCAAAGTGTGAAGTACAATTGGGAGTTTAGCAAGAACGGGTAGTTAAAAGCCAAAAATCCTGAAAAACTAGAGTTAGGATTTTGGCATGCTAGCCACATGCTAGTGCGGGGCCAGCGCGTCAGACTCGAAATGGAATTTACCATTTTGGGTTTTTGGCCTATAAATATCCCTCCTTGGCTCTTGTATTCCTCACTGATAACATCAAATATTTAATACTTTTGGTGGTAAATTACCCCCTAAAATACCTGCAAATGTTTCACTAACACTCGAAAACGAGACATTTTCTGTTATTTTGTAGTTTTCAGGTGAAATGCAGGAAAGTGACAAGAAACAAGGGAAAAAGGACTAAAAGTGTAAATTCTGAAGGATGTTACGGCGTAACACTAAAAATGGTTACACCGTAACATAAATTAAGCAAGTACGAAGATCAAGGAAGCACTTTACGGCGTAACGACATATCTAGTTACGCCGTAACCCTATATTTGGAAGGAAATCTTGTCAAAGTTATTGTTACGGCGTAACACCTTATCCAGTTACGCCGTAACCATGAAGATCCACAAATAAGGAATGAAGATCACGTACATTTGGAAAATATATGAAGGTTACGGCGTAACACCATATCTGGTTACGCCGTAACAGCTGCTTAAATATGGAATGCCGTGTAAGTTGGTTACGGCGTAACACCTTAATTGGTTGCGCCGTAACAGGTTCGACAACTATAAATAGAGGCCTCATTCAAGCTAATCCGACATCACTTCCTCCACAGCCAATTGGAGAGGCGACCAAGGCATCCTACCTTCGAAGAACACCAGCTGAAGTCCAAGGGAGATCACATCTAACTTACTTTTTGTATTTAATCGTTCAAAAGTGAATCCTGTAAGAATTATGAGTTTTCAATATATGATTTCTTCTATCTCTTATTGTGTTACCTTTGCCATGAGCGGCTAAGCACTTTAAGTGCTGGCCTAGTTATGAATTTACTGTTGTTATGATTGTTTCCTGTTAGATTATGGTTTCACTAGATATTCCTTGACTATCGTGTAACCCTGGGTTTTGGTAGTACGGGTGGTTTGGACCTAGCTTGCCCCATTAATAGACTATCTTGTCATGGTGGGATCCAATGGGTACTAGGGAGGATCACTAACTCCTTACCTGGTGTAGGAATCGACCGGTCACCGCACTTATCACTCGATACTTAAAAAGCACAGGAACTCTTTTAAATGGGTTAATAATCTTTATAGGTTATTAGATATGTTTTGGGAATAGTTGGGATTAATCACTGCAACCTGGATAACCTACCTCCCAGATGATTTGGGACTGATTCGGAATCGCAGGTGGTATAGGATAGACTGTATATGCATATTCAAGTCTATCGACCTTAGAAACCGCTAATGAAACCATAGTTTAACATTGCACAGGAATACGTTGTCATAGCAATAGTAATGAAGTAACTAGGCTAGCATTTTTTTCTCTCTTGATATCTTCAAAGCTTTTTATTTACTGCATTTACTTTATTGTTATTTATTTATTTCAATTCAAATCAATCAAAACTATTTTTAAACCCTGACAACTTCAAATTAAGACTAATAACTATTTGAGTAAATTGAAAAAATGGTCCTTGTGGTTTGGCCAAATTGCAGATTTGGTCTGTCAAATTTTGAAATTGCAAAAAACGTCCTTATTTTGAAGGTTTGGTTCCACTTTTGGTCCTTAGTCGACTTGAGATGACTAAAATACCCCTCTGCAATTTGGCCAAACCATAATGACCAAAATTAAACAATTAAAAAAAATCTGTAAGAAATTTATTTTAGTTTTAAAATTAATTTTTTTTTATTATTACTCGTTAACTGAAACCGAAATAAAAAATAATTTAAATTTTTAAATTTTATTTTTATTATTGCTCGTAAACTGAAACCGACTTAAAAAAAATTAATAAAAATTTTTTTAGTATTTTTTTATTATTTCTCGTAAACTAAAACCGAAATAAAAAAAATTTAAATTATCTTTTATTATTGCTTGTAAACTGAAACCGAAACAAAAAAAATTTAAAATTTTTATAATTTTTTTTATTATTGCTTGTAAACTGAAACCGAAATTTAAATTTTTTATAATTTTTAGTTTTTTTTATTATTGCTCGTAAATTGAAACCTAAATAAAAAAAATTTAAAATTA
Source organism: Tanacetum coccineum (assembly GCA_026074375.1). Taxonomy (NCBI): domain Eukaryota; kingdom Viridiplantae; phylum Streptophyta; class Magnoliopsida; order Asterales; family Asteraceae; genus Tanacetum; species Tanacetum coccineum. The sequence continues at coordinate 7,558 of BQNB010190242.1, read as the reverse complement.
TTTGTAATTTTTTTAATTATTTCTTTAAACTTAAACCGAAATAAAAAAATTAAAAAATTTTCTTACAGGTTTTTTTAATTTTTTTTTATTATTGCAAAAATGGTCCTTATGGTTTGGCCAAATTGCAGAGGGGTATTTTAGTCATTTCAAGTCGACCAAGGACCAAAAGTGGAACTAAATCTTGAAAATAAGGACGTTTTTTTGCAATTTCGAAATTTGACGACAAATCTGCAATTGGGCCCAAACCTCAAGGACCATTTTTGCTATTTTACTCTAACTATTTGCTATTGGGTACTGACCTCAGGGATTTACCATAATCTTACCAATACTACGATCGGGTTTTCTGCCCGTTAGTGCATTTGTAAGGTGAAACGAGTTTTATAAATTTAAAACTTGGTAAAAATATATTTAAAGAAAATACGCATCAAGTTTTTGGCGCCATTTCCGGAGAGCTAATAATTAGAATTAATTTGAATATTTCATTATTTCTCTGCTTTTTCTAAACTCTATAACCGCAGGAACTATGACTGGAGTTGACATCAACACTCTTACCATGGAACAATACCTAGCATTGTCACGAGATAACCAGGCACCGGGCGTGGTTAAACCTAAAATCAGAGGCAATGTCAATTTCAAAATCAAGAGCCAATTCATGAGTGAATTGAGGAAAGATTCTTTCTCCAGAAACAAGGACGAAGATGCTCATGATCACATTGATCGGGTCCTCAGCATCATTGGCTTATTTTATATTCCCGAAGTTTCTACAGATGCAGTCATGCTCTGAGTTTTTCCCTTTACTCTTACTGGAGCTGCAAAAAGATGGGTGGACAGACTCGCCCCAGGAACTATCAACACTTGGGATCTCCTCAAAAAGGCCTTTATTCAAAGGTACTGCCCACCTTCCATGACTGCAAAACAGCTTGAAGATATTCACAACTTCAAGCAAGAAGGAGACGAATCATTATACCAGGCCTGGGAACGGTATAATGACCTGCTATACAAGTGCCCTACTCATGACATCAACAGTCATCAAAAGGTAAACATTTTCTATAAGGGTTTGAGCACTATAAACCGTCAATTGCTTGATTCACAGGGACCTATCCCCGGAATGAGACCCGCCGAAGCTCTCACAGCAATTCAAACCATGATTGACCACTCTCAGAAATGGCACGACGGCGCAACAAGCAGGAAGATGGGAAGCAGTAATAGTAGTGATGGACTAGCTGCTTTAGTTAATAAGTTGGATAAAATTAGAAGAGACATGAAAAAACTTAAGGAAAGTGTTCATGCAATCCAGGCTGGATGCCGAATTCATGAAGGACCTCACCTCGACAAGGATTGTCCCCTTAGCAAGGAGAAAAAGATTGAAGAGGTCAAAATATGGAGGATTTAGACGAACAACTCCCTTTAACAGAAATTATAAAGAAGGGCAACCCTTGACCGAATCAATTATGAAATACATTAAGGAAGCTTATATCAGACAAGCAAAGCAAGACGAATGGCTGGAAATCTTTTGCCATAACTTAGAAAAAAACCAAAAACACCATGATGATATCATCCAAGGGTTAAAATCCAGAGTAAGAACTTTGGCTAGGGAAACAATAACTGATAAAAATAAGAATTGCAAGGCAATTTTCGCTAATGATGGAGACCCTTTATGCACCCCATTCTACTACTCCCCTGAAGAAATTGAATATTTTCCACTAACTCTGGATTTTCAGATGACGACGAATTCAATAATGTTACGTCAATCCCCGATGATGATTTAAAAACCTCCCCAAAACAATCAACAACTCACTATATAGAACCATACGTTCCCCTAATTTCTTTTCCCAGAAGGCTCGAACAACATGCCGAAGAAGCATTAATCCATAAAACCATGGAAAGCCTAAAGAAAGTTAAGTTAAATCGACCTTTCCTCAAAGAAATCGGGCAATCTGGCGTATATCCTAAGTATATGAAAGACCTGATGACCAACAAGCCCTTAATCATAGAAAATAAAGAAGTTAAAATGAACCCTAGATGCTCAGCCCTTCTCCTCAACCATCTACCCCCGAAGGAGAAAGACCTTGGAAGCTTTCTCCTACCTTGCTCAATTGGAAGGTTAGACTTTAACAAAACTTTAGCATATTTAGGAGCAAGCAATAGCATCATGCCTTTTCCTATGTACAAACATCTAGGTATAGGAAAGCTTGAGGAATTAAGATAAACATAGAACTGCCGATAATTCTAAATGTATTCCGAAAGGGATTGTTAGGGACCTTCTGATAAAAATTGATAAATTCATCTTACCGATAGATTTTATTGTTCTAGACATCTTGGAAGATTTTAGGATGCCTATCATTTTAGGAAGACATCTGCTCATGACAGCCCACGCTAAAATCGATATTTAAAAAAATCTATTTCTTTAGAAGTTGGGAACGAAAAAGTTATTTTTAAAATGAAAAATGACTTACCTGACATGAAAAATGAATCGGTTCTAATGATCAAAAGCGATATGATAACAGAAGAGGATGAATTAATGAAGATAGAATCTGATTTATTCACATATACATGTGAATCATGCGACATCCTTGCAATAGACACTGATTTATTCACCTATGAGATAGTAACTCAGGAAACGTACGATGAAATAACTCATAGATGTTGTTTAACCGCCCAAGAAGCTATTGAAAAAAATAATAAACCCATTTTAGGAAAAAGATAACCACATTGGTGCACCCTAATTTACTAAAAATATAATGGAATTCAAGAAGTATGGGCATCATGCAACCCATCAAACGAAATGTGTGATAGAGGGAGCTTGCGCAAAAATTAAATTTGATGTTATTGGGAAAGTGAGAATGATAACGAACGCGCAAATATTGAATGGGATGATCTAAGTTTAAATGATTGGTTAAAATTAAATATGGGGAAGTTAATGAGACGATGAAAAAGAAAATCCTCACTGAACATTGGAGGAAGCGATTCAGAGTTGATTACGATGACAACAATGACTTTCATGACCCCGAACAATGCGAGGAAAGTAGAAATAATGAAATACGAGAAAGGATCATTAATAACCTACATGAGGAATGGTTCAAAGGGACGTCTAATGATGAAGACGACATTGAAGGAATAATTAATTATCTCAAACCAACGTCATACAATGGGTTCATTGATTTAGATGAGGAGGAATATAATAAAAGACGATGTAGGCTTCTGGGAATGCCGTACATAGAACCGCCTCCAATCATAGTTGAACAAGTAAAGATTACCAGATATTGTATTAGACCGGGAGAGATTTACACAAAACTTGAAGTTTCGGATATGGATGAATTACCTCGGACTATGAAAAATATTGCTGCTATAAGGAGAGATATTATGGATGAAGTCTTTGAAAGTTATGAAGACGAAATGACGTAGAATGAGCATGAGTCTAACTTAAAGACTCGTTAATAAACAAAAGTGCTTATCGGGAGACAACCCGTCCTTTATTTAATGAAATTTCCTTTTGCATTAGTCAGTTTGAATGTTTTTACTTTGTTTTGCAGAATCCAAAAGCTAGGAGGCAATTATCAAAAGTTACGCCGTAACCACTATCGTTACGACGTAATCCATTTTATGGTTACGCCGTAACAACTTTAAAAACTTAAAATTTTTAACACTTGATTATGACGTAACCACAAAGGTTACGCCGTAACCTCCTTCTGATTTCATAAAAATTTAAGTTTTAAACATGTCTAAACCTTGTATACGTAAATGGACTTTGTGGGTATGTTCTCTGGAAGCCCTCACGAGACTAAACTCGTCTGTTGCATATGCTAAATGCAACCATGATTCCTACGAAAGTGAGTTAGGTTTGTATTTCCCGTACACTTCATAATTCTTGTAGAACAGTTTTATGCTTTGGTTTGTTTCTGTGATCACAAGGGATAAAGAGCTTGCGGGACGACGGAAATAAAGATTTCCGCCAAATTTCAAAGCAATACTCAGGGAGTTTCTTGTCTTAATTCTATTCTTTCTTATTATTTCATTTCCTTAATGTACAATAGGGACATTGTACAAATCAAGTGGTGGGATGGGAGTATAATTAATACTTGACGTATGTTTTGCCTTCGATTTTCTAGTTTTCTTTGAAAATTATGTCAATTTTAAAAAATTTGACAAATTTTTCTTAAATAACTATAATTATTCTTTGCCGAATGCACATTACCCTTTATTACTATTTGATGAGATTTAAGCCTAATATTCCATTTCCATCATATTAATTAAAAATTCACCAAAATATTGAGTGTGCTGGTAGTATTGTAGACTTTAGAACTTGGTATGTACATCATTTCGAGACCTAGTTGATTAGCAGGAATAGATAGTTCAAGAAGGCAACACTTAGGAAATCATCCAAATAGCATATATGTGTGCGTTTATCGACTTGTTACACTGACTTGTCGACCTCCCGTGATAAACCTTTATGTTGCACTCATTATTTGTACAAGATACCCTTAGATCACCCATGTTAAACCAATCCATGTTTTCACCCAACTCTATATGTTTTGTTTCGCCATTTCACCTTAGCCTACCTTGTAGTCTTTATTTTCTTTGTGTTGAAATCTCTGGCTACTTAAGTCCATGGTTCAAGGGAGGAGGAACAAGAATTATATACTTTTGTGGAAGACCAATCAGTTATGATCTATCAAGACCCCCCTATGTCACCACTTTCGACATTGTTTATCTCAAGTGGGGGATGTACGTATAATATCGAATGTTACAGGGGAGGGGTAATAATTAAAGATATATAAACCCTTGTAGCATTTTGAGCATATTGACAGTGAATAAAAAGAGGGTTGCAACAAAATGGCCACCCATGTGCTAAAATGAAATGAATGAATGCAAAATAAAAATAAAAAGTGGAGCTAGTAGACCATAATTGCACCAAAACATCTCTGTGAAATGGAGCTAGTAGCCCATTATTACATCAAGTCATCCAAATACTCATGAAGAATGGAGCTAGTAGCCCATTAATTGAAGATCAGATTTTCGAACTTAAACTCTTGGACCCATGGATGGACAGTGGCTGGTTATGACAACCTTAGATTACTTTAGACTATTTGTTTTGTGTTTTTATATTAACAACCATTAAATGTGTATCCCATGTCTATCCTTACCCTTATCACCCTTTAAAACCATAATACCCCTATTGCCTTCAAGGATTATTTAGACTCTAAGTCTATCTTGTGTAGATTTGTGTACTTTTTAAGCTTATGATAGAATACATTCTATGTATGTGCAATTAAGTCGATCACACCAGAAAATGAAACATCTTAGACTATGAAGATCTGAGTGACTATTATCCCCTTTTCGTTAGTGTTCGGTCTTTGATATATTCTACAATAAGAGTTATTTTAAAAATTCATTTCTTGAAGTTAATCTCGAGAAATCTTTTTATGAAAATAATTGTAATAGGTTCTACTTGAGTGGCAAGCAGAAGTCAAGTGGAGGATATTTGAATAAAATCAAATAATTTAATACTTTTTTGTAAATTAACCCCCTAAAATACCTGTAAATGTTTCACTAACACTCAAAAATGAGACATTTTCTGTTATTTTGTAGTTTTCAGGTGAAATGCAAGAAAGTGACAAAAAACAAGGGAAAAAGGACTAAAAGTGTAATTTCTGAAGGATGTTATGGCGTAACGCTAAAAATGGTTACACATTACAACCTTACCATAAATTTTAGCTAGTACTAAGATATCAAGGAAACACTTTATGACGTAATGACATATCTAGTTGCGCCGTAACCCTATAATTGGAAGGAAATCTTGTCAAAGTTATTGTTATGGCGTAACACCTTATCCAGTTATGCTGTAACCACGAAGATTCACAAATTAGGAATGAATATCATGTACATTTGGAAACTATATGAAGGTTACGGCGTAACACCATATCTGGTTACGCCGTAACAGCTGCTTAAATATGGAATGCCGTGTAAGTTAGTTACGGCGTAACACCTTAATTGGTTGCGCCATAACAGGTTCGACAACTATAAATAGAGGCCTCATTTAAGCTAATCCGATATCACTTCCTACATAGCCAATTGGAGAGGCGACAAAGGCAACCTACCTTCAAAGAACACCACCCGGAGTCCAAAGGAGATCACATCTTACTTACTTTTTGTATTTAATCGTTCAAAAGTAAATCCTGTAAGAATTATGAGTTTTCAATATATGATTTCTTCTATCTCTATTGGTGTTTATCATTTTCATGAGCGGCAAACACTTAAAGTGCTGGCCTGGTTAGTTGAAATTACTGTTGTTATGATTGTTTTCTGTATAGATTATGTTCACTAGATATTCCTTAATATCGTATTAAAACCTAGGGTTTTGTAGTATGGGTGGTTTGGAAACCTAGACATGCCCTATTTAATAGATTATCCTCGTCATGGTGGGATCCCAAATGGGTAACTAGGGAGGATCACTACTCCTTACAACCAGGTGTAGGAATCGACCGGAGATCAAACGAACTTACCACTCAAAACTTTAAAAGCACGGGAACTCTTTCCGAGGAGGTTTAAAGAATACTTTATAGGTTATTAGATATGTTTTGGGAATAGTTAGGATTAATAACTGCAACCTACATAACCTACCTCCCAGATGATTTGGGACTGATTCGGAATCGCATGTAGTATAGGATAGACTGTATATGCATATTCAAGTCTATCAACCTTAGAAACCGCTAATGAAACCATAGTTTAACATTGCACAGGAATACGTTGTCATAGCAATAGTAATGAAGTAACTAGGCTAGCATGTTTTCTCTCTTGATATCTTCAAAGCTTTTTATTTACTGCATTTACTTTATTGTTATTTATTTATTTCAATTCAAATCAATCAAAACTATTTTTAAACCGTGACAATTTCAAATTAAGACTAATAACTATTTAGCTCTTGGGACGACCTCGGATTTACCATAACTACACTACTCACGATCGGGTTCTCTGCCCGTTAGTGCGTTTGTAAGGTGAAACGAGTTTTATAAATTTAAAACTTGGTAAAAATATATTTAAAAGAAAATACGCATCACTCACCTCTTGACATTCTTTCTTTCACACTTTTCTCTTCTCCAATCCTCTAATTCTAAACATCAAATTGTTTTAATCTACTCATTCTATCATCTATTGAAGAACACATCTCCGCAAGAGAGACACACAAGTACTTAATCTACACTTGTATGTTAGTAGTCGAGGGTCTTCTTTCTTACACCCTTTCTAATAGAATCGAATCTTTAGGTTAGGTTAGGACTTGGTTCAACAATCTATCTTTCAATCAATCGAGTTGTAATGGAAGTATTGTATCCGTTGGATCAAGCCTAGATCATTGGGGATCTAGTTGGGGTTTATTAAGCTTCCAAGGGGAAGTGGGTAGTGTTCCTAGTTGATCTAAGTGATCCTAGAGGTTAAGTCGAATTACGGGTTCTTAGGGGTGGATTCCTGTAACACCCCCAATTTTGACATATAGCAGCGAAAGCTAATCTGGGGTATTACTTCATGGATTAACAGACATAATCATAGAAAACGACTCATA
>BQNB010190236.1:0-11801 GCA_026074375.1 Tanacetum coccineum | reverse complement strand
GTTTTGCAACAGCAGGAGTCAGTGGACCATCACACTTTTGAATAACTTTTTGGACAATCACAATCCTCTTCATTAGATATTCCCTCATAAATTCTAGGGCAGTAATTGGATAGAATGTCCCTTTTTGGGGTGTGAAATGACCCCTATTTATAGGCAAGCCCAATACTAGGGTTTCCTAGTATTTCGCTTGTAACTGTTGGTGACCAGAGTGGGTCCCTTGTCGGGCAAGGGTCCACGTATAATCGTGTTTGCGGACGCGAGTGTTCTTCCGCGGTCAGTGTTTGTCCGCGGAAATGCAATAGGTGCGGCTTTGAAGATACTCACGTGCGTCTTTGGAATATCCGGAGCATGACCTTTGTCAGGCTTAGCAGTCCGACTATTTATTGTATTGGGCATGTGCCCATGTGTGTATATTATGATCTAAGCCCAGTAAGCTTGGTGCTCGTATTATACGTCATCATTAGCTAACTTCAATATAATATAGTCTCAATTCAACTTTATTATTGAGTTTCTTTTTATACACATGAGATATATACCGTGATCAACTGAACTTTTCGCAACAAATACATTGTCATCAACACCTTAAACTATACATACAACGTTATATTCTATTTTAGTTATCTATAATATGTTTGATTACACCGATGTTTCATTTGTAAAAAAACATAATTTTTCAATGCTATATACGTACCTACGTTTGCTCATTTATTCCTTTCTCCCGGCCGGTTTCTTAATATATAAAATAATATTTTTTTATACTTTTTTTAAAATATCCGTGAATTTCATGGGTCTTTTAGCTTTTTTACAACTCTCCTAAGGCAGCATCATTTAATTTCATCCTACGTGTCATTCCCATATTGCATCTTACGTTTGGTAAGTACAACCATTGCAGCACACTTAATAAAAGGCTTATGTCACACTCTTTTTCACTATCAAATAAATTGAAACAACTATGTCAACTTTAATGAATCAGTCTTTAATTTTAGTAACAGTTATTCCTAATTTGAGCAAGAGTTACAATCACAACAATCACACAATATATTTAATGAGATTACCAACTAGCAATAAAATAAATCCGGCAACCATTTGTCACATTTAATGAGATTACTATTTTTACCATTTACACATATTAAATTTTATTAAATAAATCTATAAAGCCTTTTTCGCGTTTAGAATTCAAATATCTATAACACATTTTAGGAAAATATTCAAGAAAGTTAATGAAATTACATCATCATGAAAGTAAAATAAACTCTCTAAGAAAAGTTCAAAATAATTTGTACTACGTATATATTAATAATAATCTTGCACAAGAAGAGTTTCTCATATATATACAAAAGAAATGATTATTTTTTCTTTATTCTCATTATAACTCTGTTTAAGATATATATACAAAAGAAATGATCTATTTCATCTTAATTTCTTTTTAACTGAAAGTGGTCTATAAAATGTTGCCTTATAAAAACGGGAACCTCGACAATAAGTTTTGTATCGACTACTAACTAATTGATTTCTTTGACGATTTCAATTATATTATGGAGTATGATGAACTTGGACATTTACTTTAAAATTCATATTTGGTATGCAACTTTTTTGTTACAAACTTTCTACTGGGTGAGTTGGTTATTATTCGTCATGCTTTACTTACACTCTTAGCCGGTTATATAGGTTTTCGTCTCTCATGTTATGAGTAAAAAGGAATAAAGATAATTATTTGCGATAAAACGGTAACCTCACGGATACAACGACAATGATCAACAAATAAGCTCTACAAAATACGTGATCATCTCAAGTTGTTGTCAAGTGAAACAATACGCCTGCGCGTTCCCACAACAACTACAAGTTCATTAACACCCAAAACTACAATATAGCCTTACGCAACCTTATATTCTCCTTTGGTTATTTGATTGTTTGTTTAATTCCACATACGTTTTATTTGTGCGAAGTGTTTCTCATTACCGGCTTATGACGTATATGTAAGTCAATATCTTTTTTGCTTTTCTTTCAAATATTAATGAAACATGTTTAAGTTCGTTGTTTTTCTTACTTTATTCACACAAATAACTTCTTACACGAATATTTCTTTAAAAAACTACGTGATTCCACGGGTCTTTAATCATCAACCTAAACTAACATTGACTATAATCAGAGTATGGTGAACAGAGGATCATCCAGGGTATGCATGTTTTTTATATTTTATATTTCATATTGGTATTTGTTATGTTTTCTATTCAATTAATTCATTATGTTAGTATTTTTATATGTTCTTTTTTACTTTTCTTTGTTCTATAAATGAAGGTGACCAAACAACAAGAAATGAATCAATCAGCCAACTTTATTGACGTGCCCATAAAAGACATACAATGATCGACACACCCGATGATGAATTTGTATTAAATATAAGAAATATATATTATGTTAACATTATGCATAATCTTTTATAAAGTGAACTTATTTTTAAAATTTCTGTAGCCTGTCTCGATGATACGTAAACGTAAAAGATTGATTCAAAGTGATCGTTGTGTAAATAACAATGTTGTTGATATTAGTTCTTCGGACGATGAAACTGTGGTGGCATTAACGCATAAGAAAAATGTTGATGATCACATTGAGAAGGATGAAACTATGAATATTACTTCAATGTGTCTCACTATACTCTTCAAGACTATCAACTTTGAAGACGACAATGCATAGACGTTTCTTATTTTTATTGCTACAAAACTCAATTGTTTGTCGAATACTTCACTTATTACTGATTAATCCTTTCAAATATTAATGGGACATTATTACGTTCGTTGATTTTTTCTACTGTATTCACACACATTACTTCTTACAAAATAAATTTTTTTAAATAACTTGGGGTTACACGGGTCTTTAAGCTAGTTAAGAAAAATATGAGTAAACAAATTGACATGTTCAAGTGAAAGTGTTTAATGTTAAGACGAATAAGAAACTTGAGTTTTTATGTTTCTATGTTTAAACATGAATTCCCATAGTATATTTTACGTGTAAAAACAAATCTACTTTAATGTCAATATTATTTTGCTTGATGCTATGGCTCTTTTCACTAAAATGGCATCGTGAAAGAGACATCTTGAAAAGATTTTCATGATAAGAATGCACTAAATTTGGATACCGAACAAAGACATTGGTTTTGCTTTAGATGATATTTTTTATTTTTCTGATAGTCGTCCTTCTTTGTGCAAATATGCTTAAGGAGTCTCACAACACATTGACACACACAAATTGGTGGTGCACATTCTAACCATTAAACCAATGTTTCGAAACCCGGTTCGACTCGGCCGGTTCGATCCGGGCGGTTGAACCGGTTCCGGTCGAAAAAATAGGTCAAACTGAACCGGGCCGGGTTTTGGATTTTTTTTTTTGCAAATAATGTAAGTTAATTGTATATATTTGCGACGTAATTTTATTTTTACATGTTATATTTTTTAGTAAATAGTTTTTAGGTTCGATATATGGAATATTTATAATTTATACATATATTTTCTGTTGTATTATTGCAAATATTATTATAATTTTTTTTGAAAACCGGGTTGACCCGATGGTCGAACCGGTTGGACCGGTAACCCGGTGACCCAGTGACTCAACCTGGTCGATTAGAGACCCGGTTTTCAAAACATTGCATTAAACCCTCTTGATTTTGTTGTTTTACTCGTGCTTCGTAGCTGGATGTAGTGGTAGTTGATGCCAACTAGTCTAATCATGCGTGATCTCACCCCGTTATTATATCCCGTCTTGCTAAGCAACGCGTATTTTATGATGATCGTGATATACAATTTAGTTGGTATGCTATAGTTTTGGATGCTATTCATCATCTTTATTGTTGAAGCGACGTCCGGTAAAAAGTAAAATAAAAAATTTTCAAAATATATAAATTTACATTGATTTCAAGATTGTGATGGGTGAACAACATAAGCGTCCCTTCAGCTTTCTCTCTCTTATATCAATCAGTGACCAAACTCTCGTAATTCGACCGAACACTTTTTAAAATAAATTTTTCATTAATTAAAATAAAACATTACAATAATGAGGGTTTTTATAAGAAAAATGAGGTATTTTTTTTAAAATCACACAAACACCCTAATAGTTACTTTTTGGCTTGGTCTATTCCCAATTCATTCGCTCTCCTCCCAGCCCAAACAAATGAAAAGGTCGGGGTGAGTTCGGTCGGTCACAATGTCAAGTACTGGGGGGGGTGGTTCGCAGAAAATCGGTGGAGACTAACCAAATGGTTTGGTCGGATTACTTTTAGTCTAATCTTTCACTATATTGATATATACCAAACGAACTTAGACTAAGAGTAATCCGACCGAACCATTTGGTCGGTCTCCACCCGAGTTAACCGAACCCCCTATTGTCTTGCATTGTGACCGACCGAACCCACCCCTGACTTTTTCATTTGTTTGGGCTATTGTGTGACCGAACAAAATGGGAAAAGACCAAACATTTTATTTCTTTTTCTTGTGTGTGTATAGAGAGTGTGTGTGGGTTAAATGGAGGTAATGACTTGTGGGTTTGTGTGTGGGTTAAATGGAGGTGATGATATGTGGGTTTGTGTGTTTAATCTTTTATATATATATTGCTTGTATTATAAAAGTATTTTGATCACACGGACTTTGATCATTTCTTAATGTTTGGTGTTTGGTTATACTTCTATAATACAAGTAAAATTTTATTGTACATCAATTTTTAATAAACATTGTATGTGAAATTTTAATTTTTAAAAAAATGTTCGGTCACTTGTCTCATCAGATTATGAGTGTTTGGTCACTGTTTGATATAAAATAGAGAAAGTTGATATCACATTATGGTTCAATATATTGTTTGGTCGGTTTAATCTTAATCTTATAATGTGTGTAATTTTTTATGCGTTACTCACCTTAAAGCACAAATTGATGAAAGTGTGAAGTGGACAAAACACGCATCGGAGTAATATTTTTGCAGACCTGTACCAAAACGACCCTAAATTGGCTAGAAGTTAATTTATGTTGAAAATGTTGTATAGCTATTTGTGTCAAACATCACTTTACGACTCACATTCACTTTACTAATGCACCTACCAATTTTTATAGTGTACAAGTAATTTCTTCTCAAATGAGGAGTAAAATTTTACATTATATTTTGACAACATTTTTTTAGGATAACATGTAAGTGAACATAAGATTAGAATTTAACAGTAACCATATCAATTGTGCCAATGTTCAAACTTCAAAGTAATTAACATAGGAATTGTTAGTACAAAATATGTAATGGGTTAAAAAGTTGGATCTAGAGGTTGTTGGGTCAGGCCTAAGGATGAAATTTTGTACTAAATCAAGTAATGAAATGATTTCCTGCACAATGAAAGGTAAACCGTTAGTCTTACCGTGGGGACGGACCCCGCGATTAGACTCCAGTGTAAGAGTAAGTAAACATATTTGTCAGAAAATGTCAGAGTATATGTGTGTGTAATGTGGTCAAAAAATCATACCTCGTGGGGTGTCAGAGTACCCTTTTTTATAGGTGAGCCAAATATTAAGTTTTCTTAATATTTCGCTCATTTATGTTAGTGGGCCGAATTGGGACCCTTGTCAGGCAAGGATCCGCTTATTAATCGTGACTTGCGGACTTAGGCTTGCCTAGCCGATTTTCGCTGTCTTACGGAAGCGTCCTCTGGAAGCCCTCCGTCCGACTTGCTGCCTTTGAACCGTTGCCAACTGGTCTGGGCTTAGTTTTGGTTCATTGGGCCTTGTGATTGTTTCGTTGGGCTTGAGCCCTTATTTGTGACTTACGTAGTCCAGGCCCAGTAGGCCTGCTATACGTATTATGCGTCATCAAGTCCCCCTAGTCTAGTATGTCTATTACGCGTGATGTTCTAGCGTGCGGTAGATGTTACTAGACTCATGTTCTGGCATACTTATGTTCTTGCGTCTTCCGTGACTACTTGTTTATCCTTGACGTTCCGTAATGCATGTTAGTTCAAAAGTGGGTGACGTGGTCTTTTCGTGGCCTTTCGTCTTCTGACTGATTTGACTGCTTAGTCCACTTGCCCCATTGTCATCACTATCCTTTACTTTCAATCCTGATCGTTGACCCCAGAGTTCATGGCCACGTGTAAGCATCCTGTGATACTCTTCATTTACTATACCGAGAGTATAAATACTAGATCTATTTTTCACTGTATCTTTTCTACCTCTTCCATTGTCTTCGTCATTGTTAAAAAAAACTTTCGAGCTTTGCAATTTAATTATCTGCTCTTATCGTTATTCAAAGAACTTTTGCAGGTTAAGTTTTTGAACCTTTCCTATCTGTCATGAGTACCATTACAGACATTAGATATGTTCTTTCTCAGATAGCGTTTGACATTTTTTGTATTCCAGAGGAAGTACACCCAGTTCTGCCCAATCAGGGTAACACAATACATGAGAGGCTTGTTGGGAAGATTAGACTATATACTAGGTTTTTTGACTTTGCCAACTTTAGACTGCCACTGTCTACTTTTCTTGTTGATATACTTAGGTACTTTCGTATCAACATATCCCAACTTTCCGTTATTGGAGCGGCCAAAGTTTCTCATTTTGAGATCTTGTGTCGCGTTTACGGAATTGTACCGACTGTTTGGTTGTTCCATTATTTTTACGTGAATTTTAAAAAGAACGGATGGATGTCTTTCATTAAGCGTACTGATAAATCCCCTGTATGCTATACGAAACCTCTTGACTCTCTCAAAAATTGGAATGATCATTTTGTCTGGGTTGATGAGTTTGCTTTCCTTGCGCGTTTTCTGTGGCATACTGCCAAGAACGTGACTAGGGATCCCGCTCCGGTAGCGAACGATTTTAATTCTCAATATTATGCTACTCTTGTTGCTCATCCCTCTCCGTTTCAGAAGTTCCCAGAGGAATTCTTATGCTTGGTTGTGCTTAGCCGCCATTACACTTTGGATGAGTAGACTTATCCCTCATTTGTGGACAAGGACGGAGAGGGTGAGTGTCTTTTCTTGCATATATATTATTTGTTTTATAGCTTGCTATTTTCCCTTCTAATTGTGCTTTGCTTTGCAGATATGTACATTTTTGCCTTTATTCGTACCACGGATCCTACTAAGGTGAAAGTCGTTGAACGGGAGCGACGAGAAGATGAGCCACGGTTGTTGGAGACAACTGTCGGTCGCACTGTTCCTTTGCTTCCAGTTGCGCCTGACCATGGCGAAAGTGAGCTAGACGCTAATGTTGACAAATTGTTTGATGAGGGCGGTAGTGGTACCTAGGTGGAATAAAGAGATTCCGCCGGTGGTGGAGATGGGCAAGATACTGTTATTCAGCCGGTTACCGCGACCACTAACACTGTTGCTGAGGATGTGATTCCATTAGAGCCAAGACGTCAAAAGAAAAGAAAAACCATTGTTTCTGGTGCTAGTGGGCCTTCACATCCTCCCAAAAGGTTAAGAGAGGATCACAGAACCCCTAGCGGGGCTTCTGTAGGTGGGAAATCCAGGTCTGACGTTTAGTGGTTGTTTGCTGGAGCTGTGCAGAATGTTGAGGTCAGGGGTGAGCCTCTTCCAACCTTGCCTTTTGTTACATCCTCTGTATCCGCCACGCCGGAGCGTGAAGATGAAGGTCATACCGACTCCGTAACCGGACTTAACCTTCGAACCATCAGTGCTTCGCAAAGGTTTGTTATTTCTTCAGACTCTTCTCACCATTCTGGTGCTAATATTGCGGAGGCTGAGGTTGATTCTTTTGTCAGGCCTTCCGTTCCGGTAATCATAGCTGCTGCTACCGTTACTTTAACTGTTGATCCTGCTGTGGTTGTTAAAGAAAAAGTTGTTAATCCTTCTTTGTTTGCTGCCGATTCTTCCTTCGCTGGTGGAGCTAACCCTAATGCTGGTATTTTTTCGGATCTTACCAGAAGTGACTTTCTTGTCAGTGGTGTTCGCACCGTCATTGGATCACACAAATTGGTGGTGTGCATTCTACACCATTAAACCCTCTTGATTTTGTTGTTTTGCACGTGCTTCGTAGCTGGGTGTGGTTTGTAGTTGATGTCAAACTAGTCTCATCACGCGTGATCTCACCCGTCATTACATCCGGTCTTGCTAAGCAACGTGTATTTTATGCTGATTGTGATATACAATTTAGTTGGTATGCTATAGTTTTGGATGCTATCTATCATCTTTATTGTTGAAGCGACGTCCGGTAAAAAGTAAAATCAGAATTTTTTAAAATATATAAATTTACATTGATTTCAAAATTGTGATGGGTGAACTACATGAGCGTCACTTCAGTTTTTTCTTTTTAGACAGCAGCGACCATATCTCCGTAATTCGACTGGACTATGACCGAACGCTTTTTAAAATTTAAAATTTTAATTAAAATAAAAAAAACCATTACAATAATGAGGTATTTGTTTTAAATCATACAAACCACCCCAATAGTTACTTTTTGGCTTTGTCTATTCACAATTCATTCGCTCTCCTCCCGGCCCAAACAAATGAAAAGGTCGGGGTGGGTTCGGTCGGTCACAATGTCAAGTAATGGGGGGGTTCGAAGACGTACAACACATGATTTGCCAATTCATTCATGCAATTTAACCAAACAAGAAAGTGGATTTGGCCAATGTGATCAAAGAATTCTCCATTTATCATGAATGAGAGTGTGTGGCTGATCTATTAACAAAAAGATGCAGCAAAATTCACACATAGCCTTGATATTTCGCTAAATTTTTCTCACGATCCTTCCTCACTTTCTTGTGACAATTTGACCTTTATCTGATTGATGTATTCCGGTGTTCCGGAACAAAGAAAGTAGTTATTTGATATCAAATTATGCTGTAAGAGAATATGAGAATCTCAAATCCAATAAAGATATAGGGTATGTTTGGCAAAATTAACTGTAAGGTGTATGCTGTTGTAGCTGTAAACTATAAAGCTGTTTACGTGAACTACAAACTGTATATTTTTTTTTCAATAAAAGTGTTTGGTAAATTAGCGTTGACTTTAATTGTAAGATGTAAAATTACTTAAAAGGACATATTTAAATAGATTATATTATGGTTGGAGGGTATATCAGTAATTTACAGACTTAACAGCTCTTAACAAATTTAAAAGTTTCATCAATCAGCTTTTCATTTAGGAGCTACTTGTTTAAAATAAAAGCTTAAAGTTGATACATCCAAACAGAGCTATTTATTCTGGAAGAGATTATTTTTGTAACAAAAAGCTTACAGCTCTAAAAAAGCTTCAAAAAAGCTCTTGCCAAACAGACCCATAATGTGTAGAAATTAACAATTATATTGATTAGATTTATTAAAACAAGCAAAATAACCCGCGCGTTGCGGCGGAGCATATTTTTTTCCGAATCGATTTTCAATGAATATTGAGTAGTGCAACACATGTATTTTATTTCAGTGAGTTTTTTTTAACAATCACGGAATTTACGTTATTTATAGAGCGAACGACTTTTAGTATATGAATGAAAAAATTGTTTCTAAATACAGTCCTAAATGGCAAAATGTATATGTTATTTATATGACTTAAACTTTCATAAAAGTGTACGTTCCTAACCCATGTCGTTTATTTTAAAGTTATTAGGTAGTTTATGGTGTGTTTTAAAAGTTTTTTTTTAAAATATATATACATCTTCAATATTTTTTTTATAAAATCGTATGTACGTCAAAAACATTGCAATATTGAGCTCGTTTTGTTCGCAATTCGAAGATCTCTCCGCGGGTATTTTTTGATCTGAATGAATCGGTAGCTATGTGTTATATATTTGAGAAATAAAGTTTATTATATAAAAATATCGTAAATAGTTAAAAGTTGAAGGTAAGTTTTGTAAATTTTCTTTTTTTTTCTATTTATATTAAACTTCAACATTTTTTTATAAAATCGTGCGTATGTCAGAAGCATTGCAATATTGAGCTCGTTTTGTTCGCAATTCGAAGATTATTCTGATGTTATTTTTTTATCTGAATGAATCGGTAGATATGTGCTATATATTTGATAAATAAACTTTATTATATAAAAAAGTCATAAATAGTTAAAAGTTGAGGGTTCATTTTGTAAGTTTTTTTAATCATTTTTGGGCCGGCGGAGAAAAGCTTTTTTTTTTACGTTGGGCCACTTGTGGGAATTTCAGCCCGATGTCCAATACGACATCGTATTTGAGCTCCTATAGGATATATATTAACGAGGTTTTAAACCTTTTCATCCAGAAATCATCCAGAAACCTTTTCATTAATCATGGTCATAGTGATTATATTCCTTAAAAACTTTCAAACATATGTTTAATTTATTTTTTAAGTCAATAGATGAAGTCTAATTACTTTGGTTAAGTATTTAATCTGCTTCTTGACTACACCTAGCCCCATTGACTTCTTGACTACACCCAGTCCCATTGAGTTTCTTCTTTTCTGCCTATGAATCACGCCATTCACCTTGTTCTTTTTGTCTTTTATGCACATTTTTAATAATCTCAATTGGAGATGGCCTGTTTCCCAGTTCAACGTCCTGCACAAATGAGTGAGTATACGCATAAGGACCAATGGCATAGTTTAGTGAAACATAAGAGAGCAGAAGTAAAAGTTTGTATCTTGAATAGGCCAGATAAAGTTTGTTTCAACCTCCTATTTATTTTATTAATAAACCTGAATTGTTATCGTACTTATATAATTAATCCAACCATATCTAATAGACATGACAATTACCTCGGCACCGTTATCTGGAAGCTTGGACTGACTTAGAAAACAAAGGTATTCGGGTCATAATGTCAACTATGGCACATTGACCAGACTTCAAGGCTGCCATTATCTCATCCAAGGTTGCAACCGGCTTGTCTGCTTGCTAGTTCTTTGTTTCCATGCACCCAAAGTTGGAAATGTGATATGCTTTTTCTGTTTTCAGTTCCTGATTGAAATAACCAATGTCTTCTGCGTCCATGTTTTCATGTATCACGTTACCTTGTGTATATTAAGCGACTGTTAGATAGATGTTCTTACTTAGCACCTCTACGTCGAATTTATAGTTAGAATACTTTACCTATCTGTCATGGAGCATGCAACAAAGACGTGAATATGTTTCTTGAGGATTCTGAGCTATCCATTTTCAATGTTGTTGTGCACCATCCTGTTTGCAGCATGAAAGCAATAAGAACAACGTCACACAAACTGAGTATAACATAAGAACAGACGCGAAATCACGTTTCACCTTAGCCCTTTGCATCTACACAATAAATCAGGATTAAATTTTTTTTAAAGACTACTGATTTCGTGTTCTATAATGAATTGGCCAAATATGATGAACAACTACTTAAATAGTTCTAATAAGTAGTGGCCAAATAGATATAAACTACTAATTTCATGTTCTATAATTAAGTGGCCAAATATAATGAACAACAACTTAAATAGTTCTTATAAGTAATCTCAAAACAGCCTCTAATCAGGTGTCAATGATAATTTTTAAAAACCCCAATGAACATTAGTTTAGTTAAGCAACCTTAAACAACCCTTAAAAGTAGTTATGAAAGGGTAAATTCATAACTTGAGTTGTAGAGATGAAAATGTTAACACGTTCAGTGAAAAAAGGGTCAATTCGGTGAATCTTTCATCTCTAATAAGACAAACGGGTAAGAAGTAAACAAAGAAAAATCAAGCACAAAAATATAACTTGAACGTACCTTTAGAAAAATCAAGATTGTCTTCAAACATGCCAAAATTGATACATGTTGTTTGAGTCGCAGAATGCTCAAAATTGTCTTAGTATGGAGGTGAACTCGCATACTAAACCTACACCCAAAAAAAAA
>BQNB010190234.1:0-11801 GCA_026074375.1 Tanacetum coccineum | reverse complement strand
ATTGTACTTTAAGTTTCTAGCGTCTTGCTAGTCTCTTTTTTTTATATATTCCATCTTTGCCGTTCAAAAAAAAATAGTGCGAGTAACATTAATGTTACATTCACTGGCATACGATAATGACTTTAAGTAAAGTAATAACTTGATGTTATAAAATTTAATAATAGTTAGTGGTCGGTCAACAATGTGTTGGCTTTCTTTAATAGATACATGTATTACTGATATGTTTTTAGCTTTTTAGATACTCTGATAGCATAGCTAACTACTATGATTGTTTCTGCATCAAATGATATGAGATTCGGTTAATTTTTTTTATATATATAAGAACATCAAGATTCATTAAAACTAAAAGATATCATAACCTCATGTTATGGTTATATTTATTCATAATAAAACCTCAAGTTTTATTACAATGAATAGAAAAAATATATAATAACCTCAAGTTATTGTATATCTTTTAAAGAACCGCAAGTTCTTTGTGATTCCTTTATATGAATCACGATAATAACACATCCTCGTGTTGTGGTGAATTTTTTTTATTAGAACCTCAAGTCTAATATGATTCTTTCAATAATCAATATCATAACAACATGTTATGTTTGAAAAAAAAAATTATTAAAACCTCAAGTTCTAATATCATTCTTTTAAAAGAATGAATATCATAACTTTATGTTATGTTTGAAAAATAATTAGAACCTCAAGTTCTATTATGATTCCTTAATGAGAATCAAATAACATAACCTCATAGTTATTGTTATCATTATTTTCTTTTGTGAACCTCAAGTTCAATTATGATTTCCTCAAGAGAATCACAACAACATAACAAAGTTATGAATATGATGGTTTAAAGGACCTAAACTTCTACTATCATTCCATAAAGAGAATCAATAACATAACCTCAAGTTATGTTATAATTTTATTGAACCTCAAGTTCATATTTTACATTGATTCTTAACAAAGAATCCAAATAACATAACCTTGTGTTATGATTGTGATGTTCTGCTAAAAAAATGATAAGAACCTCAAGTAACCTTGTGTTATGATTGTGATGTTCTGCTAAAAAATGATAAGAACCTCAAGTAACCTTGTGTTATGATTGTGATGTTCTGCTAAAAAAATGATAAGAACCTCAAGTTCTATCATGATTCTCTCAAAAGAATCGGACAACATAACCTCAGATTATGTTAAAGAAAGAAATAGAACAGTTAGAACCTAAGTTCTAACATGATTCGATCAATAAAATCAATAACATAACCTAATGTTAAAAAACATTTATATATAAATACTCAAGTTCAATCCTTCATTCGAATCAAATAACACAATCTTATGTTCTTGTAATAGAACCTCAAGTTCTATTGTTGTAATTTTTCATTTTTATGCATTTTTTTTTTATTCTCTTGCTTTATTTAATTGTGATAATTTCATAATAAGCATTTCATAACAAGGGCCGATTTCCATTATTTTCACAAAACGAAAGGCCTTATTATCTTGTTTAAATAGGTAACTTTTGTGATATATGAAAAAAACGTTTCCTAATATGATGATATATGCAATCTTTGCTAAATGATGTTTTTGTCATTTTTTTATGTAGTTAAAATGTCAAATTTAAAACTTTCAAATGTGGTTTTTGCTATTCTTGACAATTCGGAAAGAGATTGTCTCCTTTGAAATTTTTGATGCTAAGATTCATCTTATCACTCATAATCTGGTAGAATAAATCAAAACTGAAATAAAGTATTTTTACGAAAGTGCGCCACAACAGTGGTATTCCCCCGTCTTCTTCTTCATCATGAAGACCTCAAAAGGGAATAGTTAGCAACCTCAAGTTGCAACTAAAGAAAAAAAAGAGAAGAAAAAAAATGAAAAGAAAAAGAAAGAGTCCTCTTTGCAAGAGTGAACTAAAACAAAGATATTCTTGGTCATCTCAATGAGGATTTTAAAAAAGAATATCTAATGGTGAAAGATCCGTTAACTGTATGTCAAAATATAAAAGAAAGATTTGACCATCAAAAGCAAGAAATTCTTGTAAATGCGAGCATATTTTTGCAATATTAAGTATTACATCTGAATGATGAAAAGAAAAAATTTGATGAGATGGTTAATGCCTCGAATATGCTCATATATTGAGAACGATGCTTTGATATAAGCTTTTTTATTAACAAAGAAATGAGTATGTTTGAACAAACACGATAAATCCATTTACTAAATTTTCTCCATTCACTCAACTGAATGTGACAACAATAACGATGATCATGTAGATATCGTGATTATGGACGTGGTGAATTTAAAAATTGTCGTGTTTATTCAAAGAAAGTGGTTGGCAACCTCAAGTTGCAAGATAAAAGATGAAACGATCTTCGTTCCCTCATGAGAATGTGATGTAATGATCAACATGAATATCTTCATTCTCTTAAGCGAATGTGATAAAATGATCAATATAAGATCTTAATTCCCTCAAGTGAATGTGATAATATAATGATAAATGTCTAAATATTATTTATCATGGTAAAGGATATTGTCGAGGTAATATGAAAATGACAAACCACTAGTGGTGGTAAAATAAGAAAGGAGCAAACAAAAATGCTATTTATGCAAAAATGCAATGTGATGTATGCAAAATACAAGTGTAACAACGATATTACATACTATTCATAGATGTTAGAATCTATGTTAGAATCTTCCTCTACATGTATTATATAAAGATTAGTAAAAGCTAATTATAGCCATAACATAAGTTTATGAGCAATAATTATAATATTCTTGGCATGACCAGTTACACCATCTCAAGTCATTAATGATGCGAAACTATAGAAGAATAAGATTCTTCAATATAACGTTGTTATCTTTCAAAAGAAGTTGATTATTAATCTATCAACTAAAATGGGGACTTATTCCTCAATTTTCTGGAAAGAAAACAAATGGATATATGTAGGCATACAAATCCATTGTATGAATCATTTAGAGTTTAAAATCGATGCATCGTTTAAATGGTCATCAAATTGCAACCTCAAGTTTTCATGATTAATAGCTCAAAACGTGCCTAACATTCCAGAGTAAGTATTTCATCATCAATATCCGATGAATTACTATTAAATTTCCAATGATATTGAGAAAAACAAAACTTTTTGTTGTTGTATGAGGTCATATTATAATATACACAACAACAAAATTAGCATCATGTCAATATTTTATTATAAACCCTCACTTTTATAATTGGTTTTGGTTATAAACCAAACATATCTCATTTCAGTTTTTTTTGTGCAAATTACTCCACCTAAATGCACATATACGAGATATAAAAGAAGGATAATTCCTTCAGGAGGAGAGAAGTAGATGCAAATTAAGAATGAATTATCATATTCTATTGATCCTCGAAAGAAATTTTATTAATTTATTATTTAATGGATAATCTAATAGCCATACATAAACATTGGCCAAAAAATAAAATTTTAGCTACTCATGCTCTGATTATAAGTTGTCCCTCAAGGACACTATTTTATTATGACATGCCTCAAGCATGGTAGACAAATCGATTCCAAATAAAATCCTCGATGAAAAATATGGAGCATGAAAACAAGATGGTTGTTCGAGGTATAAAAGACCCCATGATAGTCTCATAAAGAGACACTAGACATGTTCCAAAGAACCTCAGATAGCTAATGAGATCTCAATAAATTTTATCTTGTCTTGAATTATATGGAATCGAAATGAAACGACGTCGATAAATTTGTCTACATACAATATATTGCTTGCTATTATGCATGATGAGGATCATAAATCAAAATTGCGCTCAACGAAATGATTGGCCAACATAAAAATACATAGTATCTTGCAAATGCTACAAGTATTGGAACGTGAAGTTTATACACGTAAATGTGTAAAATCTATTAGATATACATCGATTTTTGTGCAAAACCAACATATGAGATCTAAAGTTATGTGCTTTAATACTTGATTGTGAAATAAATAGATTCACAATATTGTCTCGATGTGGATGTAAATATCTTACTGATATTTTATGAGATAAGCTATATAGAAGTATTTATTTTTCTCGAAAATGAGGTTTATTAGAGCTCTCATATTCTACGAATGATATGTAATGCCACAAGCATGACTCACAACTTTAACTTCAAGAAACAATTAATAAAGTTCTCAATAACTTTATTTTATATGGATCAAAATCATTTTGGACACATATTATATAAATTGCTTTTGAACATGGCTCTAAGGAATGAGTGGTCCTAAAGCACCATAAATAAGTGCAATTGAGGTTTTGTTGACAAGTTTGCAATTATATGCATCATAAAGAGTTTATTTTTCTCTTTTAATATTTGTACATGTATTGTATACTTTTCAACCAATCCATTTGATTTTGGGTTGGAAACTACACATATTTTGTCATTTTTGCAGGAAATATTCTTAACATCAACAATTTGGTGAAGTTCATTACAAAGTTGTTGCCACAAAAAATATTCGGAAGCAATATCGTTAAGAAATTGGCAGGCGATGCTTGAAATATTACATTAAAATTGAGGAGGAGCATTAGCGCACTTGCACTCTTTTCCTTCATCAGTTTTATACCCATTGGGTTTTTCTTGATAAGGTTTTTAATGAAGCAGTCTATGGCGTATAATGAACGATGAATATCCAAGGAGGAGTATTGTAATATATTATGAGCTTATAGGCTTATGTCTATTCATCCTAATCTTGATTAACAAGTTAGGTTTTTCCTATGCCTTATAAATACCTCCTATTGTAACATGATGGATACATCGCATAATAAAAATTCTCTCTCTCTCTCATTCTTGTGTTTTTATTCTTTATATTTACAACAATAAATATATATATACAATTAAAATTTTATCTTAATATAAAAAAATACTTTTTATGCTTGAAATAAAGTTTTTTCTAAATATCAATGTAATTATTAATTTTTAAAAAATAAATAGTGAAATTCGGGTTATTCGAGTCAACCCCAGAATCGAACCGAATTTAAATTCGGTTTTCGGTTTTCGGTTCGGTTCGGTTCGGTTGAATCCTAGTTCGGTTCGATTCGGTTGAATCCTAGTTCGGTTCGATTTTCGGGTTGACCCAAAAAAAAAAATTACCGAACTAAACAGAACCGAGTTAACGGAACAACCCGATAACCGAACCGATCAACGCCCTAGCCGAAACAATTTTCTTTTTTCTCTTTTTTTTACCGCTTTCAAAGTTCTATGTAATTTACTAGCATTATTTTATTTAAAGTAGCCAACAATTGTCTTTTGACTCCGTCGCGATCGATTTGCTTGTTGTCGCTGCATATACTTGTTGTCAAGTCTAAGATAATAATACGTCATTATTTCTTGGCCCAACAGGTTTACAGCTTCAGTCCATTTATTTCTTGGCCCGGTTTGGACATTCAAGCTTAACATAATATTGTTCTTTATTATTATTCTCAAGCTGCCCTTAGCCTAATATGTTGTCCACCCCAAACGCAGCCGGCTCAGATAGGGGTGGGCAGAAAAACCGAAAAAACCGAAAACCAAACTGAACTAATAACCGAACCGAACCAAACTACTAATTTGGTTATCTGGTTGGATATGGTTTGATAGTCTGAACCGAAAACCGAATATATATACAAACGTTCATTTAAGAAGTCTAATTTTTAGAGAAGGAAAAAAGGGATCCTAGCCCTCCATTAACCTCTTTTTTTTTAGATCTAATGGCTTAGATTAGATTAAATGTTATACTAAGTTTACACTTAAAAAAAGCGGAGGGTCCTTTTTGTAATTTCACACTAAAAAACCTCTTTGAAATTCCTCATTTGTTACATACCACCCCAAACTAACTCGACTTTTCTTTCCTTCTCTCATCTGATTAAACACACACGAACACACCTAATCTCACAGGTGGTTTTCCGCCATTGAAGCACCTTCGAAATGTGCCCGATCATGCTCTAAAAAAAGGTTATTATGTCAAAATTGATCGGCATCCACTGTTTCAATTTGAAGGTTATTAGGTCAAAATTGATCCGTATGAAGGTTAACATCTAACACTCTTATCAATCACTGCCTTTGGGGTGCAATTATTTCTATTTTTTTGTTGCCTTTATATGGTCTTTTAAGTCTGATATGTGGCTATAAGTTTTGTGTTGACTATTCGTTAGGTCCAGATGTTTGAGAAACCCGATTAGTTTCACACATCAAAAGGTGTGGTTTAGCTACAGGCATTTGATGTGATATAAAAATACATTTGCGTATAAGCTATTCTCATAAGCTTTGGTTGCTGTTCGAGCATTGGGGGGTATTTGACCCGTATCTTGGCTGGCCAACCCGGATGGTATTTAAATAAATGCAACCGGTGTTTGTAGCCACGTGTATTGCGTATACATGTTTTTGACAGATAAGCCTTTGTGCAATATGGTTTTCTCATTATCTGAAAATCCATTTTTTTGATATTGGCTGCTAATCTACCTAAATGTTAACGATGGTTTTTACCTTAACAAGCTTCCGTGGCTTTCGGTAAGGCATACGACGCTTTTGTTGTGTAGTTTTTGGGTTAAATAAAAGTAGCGCAACAAACTGACTTTTTATTCTTTTTTGCAGGCAAGAGAACAACACATGCTTTTGCACTATTTGTGGCTGTATTAGTTGCAATATTGCTCTTTCAACGTGATGCTTTGTTGATGTCTGCTTGCAACCACACAAGATCTATCCATTTTTTTCGATTCTAAAAATAATGTTGATATTTATTATGAGGCTCTGATGAATTTCAAGAGGTTCGTTAAGGCTGTCATCATCCACGTCTTGGCGAGGCAAACCATTAGGTTTGCAGCCATGGCAGATGTATCCACTTTTTTTGATCTAAACCTATCTGAGCCTCATAGGCACTAACAATTGACAGAATAGATATATGAGTTCAATTAGACATCGACCAGACTGCCGCTATTCTTGCCTATTTTTTTGGCTGCTTTTATTGGCATCGTATGTGGCCTTTCAACATTGTCTGCATTAAGAAACAAACTACATATAATCGCATGGCGCAACCACAATCCAAATCGAAAGTTGTTCCTGTGGCCCCAAAACAATATCACAGGATCATCATAGCCAGGTAAAGAAGATTGTGGTTGCAGCCATGCCATATGTGAGCCTTTCACTTTGTGAAATGAAGGATGCTGGAGCAAGGAATTGAGCGCCTCAGCAAACCTCCACAGGCAACACACCGGTCAAGCGTTAACGCAAGCCTGTTTCATTTTGTCTCGTTAAAAAATGTCATATGCTACATGGAAAAGGGTATTGTAATAGCAATGACGAGAGATTTGATGGGTTTACTATGCTGTCAACTGACACCGTAACTTGCTATGCAATCACACTAAGAGTGCGATTGCAGCAAAACGACGAGAGAGTGTCCCGCGCTACTGTATTTGTAAAGCTGAGCCTCATATGTTATTATTATACATACCCTTATTCACAGATGACTACCGAAAGCCCTTTATGGAATTCACGGTCAATTTGTTTTTGCCACTTGCGTTTCCATTTCACAAAAAGAATGAATGTTCAACCTGATTAAATTAGGTAGCGGTTTGTTTTAAGCTTGGGATTGACACATTTAAACTCTTATTTGCTAAAGCTTGGGATTCACACTTGATCGCCTACTTTAACATTTTTTCTACATTTCAGGAAAAGCAAACAAGACTTGAATAACGTCTGCGTCTAAATGTATGGTGTCGTTCTATTGTTAGGAATCCAAAATAGGTAAACCTGTTGTAGGTATCGAACCAGTTCCAAACTTTGAAATAATTTTTAATGTTGATATGTGTCTTTGTATTTCAGCTTTAGCTCATATTGGAAAGTTGATTTCTTTAAAAGCTCATGATGTAAAAAGAGCAAATACAAGGTCTTTATTCTATTATTGATGATATGCTATCCGCTTACTTTTTCTTTTGATAATATATAATTTGATTATGTGATGGTTCAAATAAAGTTTGAATTCTTGATGTTATTATTAACCAAAGTGTTGTTTATGGCTTAGGTACTGCCACACCAATGGTGCAAGAAAAAAAGGTACCTTATGATTTGACATATTTTATGGTCTAATAATGTAAATTGGATTTAGCTTAAACGATATATGTTTATAATAAAAATCCAGGAGACAACGAGTGCTACTTCTAAACGAGTGCTACTTTTAAGAGGATCATCGTTGAATCAACAACAAAGGTGGATGTCATAAGTAATTGTTTAAGGTCACTCAGGCGGAAAAGCAAGGTACGTTTTACTGCTATTCTAAAAGTTAGAGAGTTCGGAGCTATGTAATTATTGGTGACTTTGAGTCATAATTAATGGGAACTTTAATGAATAATTTGGGTGTTACAATTAGTGGTAATTAGCTTTTAGGTTTTCATTTAGGCGGTATGTTCTAATTAGTGTTAATGTTTTTTTTATTTGTTTTATTTATTATTGATTGGATTGGTATCGTAGTGTATGTTGTAGTTTTTGTAGACTGTAGGTACAAACTTGGGTCTGTAGATTGTTGTAGAACGGCCATAGGTTGTATCATACTCTATACTCGCGACTTCTAATGAAAAATAAAAGGAAGTTGGTTTACTACTATCGCGGACACCCAACATATGGGTGACGGTAATGTATCACTATTGCCGCGTCACTTAGATGTTCCAGCTCCAACTGCTATGCGTAAGTACACTTTTCACTTTTTCGGTTTTTTAGCACCATCAGCTTATTTACAACTTGATATTTTTTGCAGATGGTCAACAAAGGATACAATTATCTCCAGCCACGAATGTCAATATAACTACAACCTTTAGGTGCTTAATAGTTCAGTATTACAAATGTGACGTCTCTTCCGTTTGATGAGGGTGAAGGTGAATGTTCTGTGGATGTAGTGGGATGAGTTATCAGACGGTTGATTGGGGCTGTTATCTTTTATTTCAGGTAAGTTTATGATAAGCCGTTTTAATGCTTTTGTCTCTATGATTCAAAGGGTTTATTAACACCGCTTAACTAACAGTTTTTATGAATTAACTGTTTAAATTGATTATTTTCCAAAATAAGCAAATTTATACACTGTGTAATCTGATGTTGGTTTTGTTTTCAGCCCGTTGTGTACATTGTACCAACTATTTGTAGGAATTCTTAGAAAATAGCCAAATAAGAACTCATATTAACGCAAGTTTTCCTTTTTGCATTTTACATATGCGTGACATGTTTATATATATATGTTTCAGATTACACGGAAACCACATGTCGAAGGAACTAAGAGGCGGGAAGCTATTGACTGCTAATGATGTCAATTTTCAGCAATTGTGTGCTTGGAATTCAATTTACCAACGGCTTTTCTTTTTGCATTTTACATATGTGCAATGTGATTGCAACCACATGCGTTTCGTATTAATAAACAATGGTGGTAGTACAAGATGGGTCTGTCACAGAGTCCATGGTTGATGGCTTGCTTGATCTCAATATAAACATATTAGTAAGTTTGCAGTTTACTCTACTTTTCTGTATTGAATTTTTTGAAGGTTAATATAACAGGTAGTAGATAGTTAAAAAAAATCGTACTTTTTGACGACTTATTTGAGACATGATAACGTTGAATAAATGGCTTAAAAGGTTCTTCCTCTCCCTGCAACGGGATTACCACAAGGTCAAAAGTCACAAGCTTTCATTTTTCGATTCAAATAGAATTATAATCAACTTAAAAATTAAGTATGCTCTTGAACATTTTAGAGAGAGTACTTATCAGATGCTACTGATTTGGAACTAATGTTTTTAAATTCTTCTTGACCTCAGGTCTTATGGGGCTGTATATCATATTCCTATGGTCTGCTATGTGTACATAAAGGAGTGCAAATGCAATAACATTATGTATAAGTTATCCTCAAATAAAACTGTATGTATAAGCTGTCCATGTATAAGCAAGTGTGTCGTTTTTGAGTGTTTAGTGTCTTCCAATTAGTCAACTTTAAATTGTGATAACATTATGCATAAGTTGTGCATGTACCGGGAGCGATGTGCATGTATCTTGCAACAATTCCTTCCAAAGTATAGCTAAAGCAAATATCATACGACACAGTAAAATAAAAAAACACGCAGCACTAAAAAATTAGCTCCCGACGCAACGCGCGGGTGAAACAATGAATTCTCCTTTATAATTCGCAAAAAATGAAGCCCCGCGGCAACGCGCGGGCTATCATGCTGCCCTTAGCCTAATATGTTGTCCACCCCAAACGCAGCCGGCTCAGATAGGGGTGAGCAGAAAAACCGAAAAAACCGAAAACCAAACTGAATTAATAACCGAACCGAATTTGCTAAAATCGAACCGAACCAAACTACTAATTCGGTTATCGGGTTGGATATGGTTTGATAGTCTGAACCGAAAACTGAATTCATATATATATATATATATATTTTTTATATGTTTATATATATATAATTACCAATAAAATTTTATTCTAATATAAAAAAAACACTTTTTATTCTTGAAATATTTTTTTTGGCTAAATATTTATGTAATTATTAATTTTTTAAAATAAATAGTGAAATTCGGGTTGTTCGGGTTGTTCGGGTTATTCGGGTCAACCCGAGAACCGAACCGAATTCAAATTCGGATTTCGGTTCGGTTCGGTTGAATTCTAGTTCGGTTCGGTTCGGTTTTTGAGTTGACCCCAACAAAAAATTTAACCGAACTAACCTAATAATTCGATAACCGAACCGAATTCAAATCCGGTTTTCGGTTCGGTTCGGTTGAATTCTAGTTCAGTTCGGTTCGGTTTTCGAGTTGACCCAAAAAAAAATTAACCGAACTAACCGAATAACCCGATAACCGAACCGATCAACACCCCTAGGCTCAGACCCCGCTCCTAGTTTACATGGCCCCACAACTAGGGGTGAGCATCGGTTCCAAACCGAACCGAACCGACAAAAACCAAACCGAACCAAAAACCGAGTTTGAGGAAAAACATGAACCGAAACCGAACCGAAGTTTATCGAGAAAAACCGAAAACCGAACCGAATAGATAGTTTAGGCGTATTTTTCTTGTTTTTAACCCGAACCGAACCGAAACCGAAACCGAACCGAACCGACAAAACCGAACCGAAAACTATAAATATACAAAACCGAAAACCAAACCGAAAATGGTCGGTTCGGTTTCGGTCGGTTCGGCTCGGCTCGGTTTATCGGTTCGGTTCGGTTTTCTGTTGGTTTTGCTCAGCCCTACCCACAACAGTTGGCTCCGGCCCAGTTTCCAGCAGCACAAGCCCAATTACCAGCTTTTTCTGCCCAAGTTCCAACAGTTACACTTCTTCATGCATTTCATACGAGGACTCTTCATGATCCAAGATGGAATATGGACACAGGAGCATCCTCACATCTTGTAGACAATACATGTATACTCACAACCCTTAGTAATCAAAGCATATATCCGTCTATACTTGTTGGTAATGGCCAGTTTATACCCGTCACCAATATGAGACATATCTCTTTGCTGAAACCTTATAAACCTTTGTATTTAAACAACATCCTTGTAACTCCCAATATAATTCAAACTTAATCTATGTTCTTCAATTTACAAAAGACAATAATGTTTCCGTTAAATTTGAGGCTTTTGGTTTTTCTGTAAAGGATTACTAGACGCGTCAACTTCTTCTCCGATGTGATAGCAATAGATACCTTTATCATGTTACCCACCAACCATCCTCTACTCCTTTTGAACTGTTGTCCTTTAGTCATTCTATGTGGTACAGACGCTTCGGACATCTTGGTGAAGATGTGCTTCGTAATTTAGTGTCGCGTCGTTTAATAAACTG
>BQNB010190232.1:0-11801 GCA_026074375.1 Tanacetum coccineum | reverse complement strand
CATGACTAGCATATGATTACAAACAAATCTCATGACAATTTTACTCACAACTATAAAGTCATCACCTCAAGAAACCTCTAACATAGTCTTAACTAAATAAAGCTCTTGAGTCAGTTAGTAGCATTAAAACATGCACCACTTTCAGATTTTCATGAACACTTAGGAGTGACTTTGTCGAGCAACAACACACAACAGGCATATATGTTCATAACTGTTTCTTTTACCCCATCAGTGTAATTACATAATGAACTCATCTAAAGATGGTAAATTTAATTCTTTGAAGATAACATAAGAATTCAGAGGATCCAAGGCCAGCAATACGACCACCAGTTGGGATTTAAGGAAGAGGAGCAGAAAATCAAAGATCCAAGAAGGTTACATCATTTGGCACTGCAAATGATAATGCATCTGATATGCAAGTCCTAGCTAGGAACCATGATACTAGTTGTGTCTTTTGGTTACCTTTATGTTCAAATTCATGGTTATGTTTCTTGATTTGCTGGCTAATGTCGCGTGACCTGAACAAAATTTGGTCGACCTGATCTTGAAATGAAAATGCATCTGATATGCAAGTCCTAGCTAGGAACAATGATACCAGTTGTGTCTTTTGGTTACCTTTATGTTCAAATTCATGGTTATGTTTCTTGATTTGCTGGCTAATGTCGTGTGACCTGAACAAAATTTGGTCGACCTGATCTTGAAATGAAAATGCATCCGATATGCAAGTCCTAGCTAGGAACAATGATACCAGTTTTCTAACACGTCAAAACATGCTTTATTTGATCATTTCTTATACCAATTGTATCCATCTTCTTATTCTCATGGAAGTGCACATTTTGGCTTAACAGTTGTTCAAGCACCCATTCTTTATAAGCTTAGAAAAGCGTTTTTTTACTCTTCTGTTCATTTGCCATGTTGAGTTTTAGGCTAAATTTAAGTTATGACATTGCAACAGAATATTTTAAATGAAAAAACATAAACCTCATTTCTTTAGAAAAAATCTCATGATTTGTGTATAAATGTTTTTAAGGCTATGTTTACATACATATTTTTAGGCGGGTTGGAGTTGGAGTGAAAGAGTGCACAAGGGTAGGAAAGATGACCAACAATCAACCGATTGCAGGCTTGCATTGCACAGAATTGAATTAAATAATCTGTTGTTGATTGCAGAATGTGGAAAGACATGGTAGACGAATGAGTGAATGCTACACAAAAGTTTGTCGGTATATAAACAAAACAGATTTCTGTGGTATTTTTTGAGGTCAAACTTATACCAATTGTTAAAGCAACCACAATGTTATGAATAGCATGTTCAGAAGCTACCCATGAGTCAATGAACCCATATGTTCTTGACGAATAGGAAGGCCTTCCTTCACCTCCTCTAGAGGATTTAGCATTTTTTAACCCTCACTCGATGTCAGTGGAGCTATCTGAGGTATGCAACTCAGTTTTCAATTTTTTTTCATTATAAAGTTATATTATTCGCTACTATTACATTTTGGTACCATTTGTTGACAGGTCATTTTTTTAAGGAGAAAGGACTTTTGAAGCTTGCTGACTAGGGTTGGAAGCTAAATTTAGTCTTCGCCAGATCAAACCCTTAGTTTAGTGCCGGGTTTCATAAGTACTCTCGGTCAATCATATCATTCTCCAGACGGGATGGGGTGATATGGTGGTGACTCCACTTGCATACATGGTTATGGAAGTGAGTTAAATTCGTACACCTAATTACTTATTATATAATCTCTCCGCTATTCTATTTTTTTTAATTGCCATTTTGAATGTTTTTTTAGATCCTCGAAAAAGTGCAGAATTAAACAAGAACAATAGAAATGGTGGTAAGCCGCCAGCTGAGACGCGTTATAATGCATATGTTTGTACATAATCGTAGAATTGAACCATGCAATATTTTTTAGTCGAATACGTGGAATCTGTCTTGAAGTTCGTTGCGTTAGATCCATAACTGAAACCAGTCTGCAAGTTCTTAGTCATGGGTGGCTGAAACACCGACCTGGTCATTCGGTGTGACGAACCCTCAATCACAGACCTGTTAAGGAGATATGCTTTATATAGCACATATGTTTGACTTTTTGGACTTACAATTGTGAAAAGTTTGATGTTTGATTTTGTACTATGTCAGATTTGGTTAACAGAACATTGTTTCCAAATGAGAAGCTAGATGTTGAAAACATAAGCTGCATCTTATGTGTTTGGTTTCTATGCTTCATATAGTTTTATTGTTGGGTTTCTATTATGTTAATACAACCTTTATGGAACTATTTTGAGTTTCATCTCTTTTGTTCTTCGGCTTCATGTTAGGTTTATGCAAGTATGCAAGAATCATAAATGCGAAACGCGTCACAGCGAAGCGCGGGTAACAAAATCTTGTTTTTGAACATAAATTAGAAAACATAAGTTTAAAATAAAACAAAAGTAGATGACTAAATTGTTAACTAATAAAAAAACATGACAAGAAATGGTGTAGTAAGATTTCATTTAAAAAAATATGAATACCATTAGAATATAGTATCTTAAAAACAGACTTCGACATATATTGAAACTTAACTATAATGCTTCTAACAAATTTATGAAAAGAAGTCGGAAAAGAAAATTAAAGAGATGTAAAATGAATAGAAAATGCTAGCAATAGATATTAAGAGAACATTATTTTATCGGGGTAATCCTCTTTACCAAAAAAAATATTAAAAGAACATTATGGATAAATCTTGAACTTAACAATACTGAAAGACAAACCAACAATGATTGAAACCTTGTTTATGTAAAAATTTATAACATAATATAACTAATAAATAATTAAATACTACTACTACATTATAAAATAATCCTACTAACTAAAATAATAAAGGAAAAAAAACTGAAGAAAAGCGGTGCTCCTCTCTTGTTGTCTGCCTCCGTAGGTTTTTATTATAAGGGAGTGTAACCATCTTTTCATCATGGGCTTATCTTCTTTGGGCTTTTAATAGGCTGGAACTTTCATTGGACTATTTGTGGGTTATAAGCTGATATATGAGCTTGACCTTCTTTGCTCTTCTTGCCGAAAATCGACTGTTGTGGTTAGGGTTTCGAAAATATGCTTAAGCACACCCTAAAAACGAGTTTAGGGTTTTCTTTATATACTATCTTCGATATGGCGAATTGGGGGTTTCTTGGAGTAGGGACCACGTTCAATATCTTTCAAAATATTCTTTACTTCGTCTTGGATACGGCGTATAGGATCTTCTGGATACGACGTATTGATCTTCAATTCTTCATGGTATTTGGTGAAGTGCATGCACGGATACGCCCTTCCTTGTTGGATACGACGTATTGGCTGTCAGAACAGTAATCTTAAAATATCATTGTTTAAGCTCCAAATTGCGTGTGTTTATGCTAATCTTCACCAAGTGCTTCATAATTACTGCAAAACTAAATATAACCAATTAAGTACCAATTGATGCAATAATTATATCAAATGGGTTAAGAAACATGGGATAAATAATGCTAATAATATGACGTTATTTGATGCCATTAAATATCCCCCCACTTGAATCCTACATGTCCTCAAGTAGACTTTAGAAAACTTATGAAAATGTAACCTAACCGGTGTAGGATTTTTCCTTAAAGCAATTCAATCGTTCCATTACTAGTACATAACCAAACACCTCACGAAATAGGAAATGAAAACACTCAAATCACTCAACTAATCTATATGGTAACATTTAAGTAATTCGCTCAATTGCTCGGTCGTGACAAGTATTCTATCATAAGCTTGGCAAGGATACACATCTCTACCACTAAAGCTAAGGAGTAACAAGTCTAATAAGGTAAATTGGGTTTTATGAATGCTTAGGTTTGTATCATTCTTTTTATATTCTTTAAACAAATACTCACTATCAGGAGTTGCTGACTTACGGTTACAAAATACACTTCATAACAATTAGAATAGACACTTGCAAACGCTCACTCACTTAACTGAATAGGCTAAAGGATATGATCAAGTAATCTTAACTAAAATTACCACCCCAAAAAGGACGACGAAAACATGTATACACATCCATAACGATGAAATAGACATACATGAATGCTCACTTCCTAAATCGGATTTAACCAAGGGTTACAATGAAAAATGATATAGGGTATGGATCTTCCAATCCTTATCCAATGGAAATACATCAACAAGGCGGTCGAAACCAAACATGCACATCCGTAACGATTGAATAGACACGAATGATTGCACGCATCCTCATTCGAGCAAACCAAAGGTAAGGATTAGGCGTGGGAAATTTAATTAGTGTTAAATAAAATAAACAAACAAATAGATTAAGTTACAAGTTGCTAGATACTTTCTCGTCCATCCCTTGAAAAAGATACAAAAACATAGACCAACACACGCTTTAACACGGAATACTCACGCTTTGGAGACACGAATTAGGTTTATTAAATGTCTTGATCAGTTGATAGATCAATACAACCTTAGTTATTGTCCCTATGACAACAACTCCCAAATTTCCATACTATACATACTATACAACATAAGCGGTGATATCGATCACTTTATACAAGAAGGAACAATCGTTGGTTTATTTCAACCAACATACAACAATACTCTACAGACTTGCTTTTCATTGTATTTTTTTGATTTTTTGATTTTTTTACATACTACTACATACATGAATTTCAGTGTATTTTCACCGTCTTACGATCATAATAACTCCAGATAATTTATCCATAATCCTCCATACTTCGGATTTAAAAAATAATCGTGAAAGTAGTTAAACACACGAAAATCGACGACTAAAAATTTACACTACTTTCACATTCCTATTGCATTGTGCAATTTCCCGACCTAACCAAAGATAGAATATACACGCTCAAACTCAGGAAATACAATACTTTACACAAAAGCAACTTGCAACTCGATTAATGACTTAATCTAATAGGGTAAGCTAAGGTGTAAAGGTGTAACGAAACAAATATTTATTCTTGGAAGAAAGAAAGGAATGACTCAACAGGGTTTTCTAAGGGAATCACACTCTAAAAATAGGAGTAAGCAAAAGGGTTATACAAGGGTTAACTAACTGATAATGCTCAAAATATACATAAAATATCCCTCGAAAATACATGAAATATATATGTTAACACATGAAATATTGCAAAGTTTGGTTGTTTGTTATGTAATATTCATTTCAGGACCAAGAATGAAGACAGGGACTAAACGTGCAAAGAAATCTCGTTAAATACACAAACGGTCATTATGAGAAGGATTTAGAAGAGATTAAAGAAGGAGTTATATGACGAGGAGAACGTGCGGCGACAATTCTATTGTTGCGGGACTTGGTTACGTCCAACGAAAGTACTTTGTAAATTATTTATACACCAAGTGCGGCGCTACAATTTCTTAATGTTGCGAGCATTTACCCGCACTTTACCTTCAGTTACTCAAAAATCATTGTGAAGATAATTATTGTGCAACCTTTGGCTTGCCACTTCCCACAACTGAAGTCTCATCCTTCAGCTATAAATAGAGGACGAAATTTGCATCTCAAATCATCCATTTCATCATTTCTCAATCACATTACACTTTATCTTATAATTAGGGAATAGTTTTAGTGGAATTGTTGAAGAATCACCTTGTTCATCATCACATTCCAGGTTATAATCAAGCGAGGATACTCTTTGATCTAAGAAGGTTGTGCTACATAATTATTTATAGTTTAGAGTTGAATTTCCGAGTTGTTAGAATCGTTGTCCGAAGGAAAACTCTTGAGAATCAATATAATTTGCTATTGGAATTGGTATAAACATGTTTCTCTCCTTGAATGTTATGTTTTTTTGAATCTAACATGCTTATTATATGTTTTACCTCCATGAATATGGAGTAGTTGATTCATGTTTATTTGGGATTTATGGAGTAACATGGATTAATTTGGGATGACTAACGATATTTGGTTAAGTGATAAATATGAACTTGATATTTAGATATTTGGATTATCGATCATCATTTGATCATCATACTAGTCCGGACATAGGTCTAAGGACTCTGGCTATATGTTTGATTTCTAGTTGTTTGTCTATGACAACTAGGTATTAGCTTCGTGAGGATTAGCTAATAAAATGTTCATCATCCCAAATATATGAATGTTTAAAGCTCAACCTCATGTCTAACGAACTTGGTTGAGAAAGTTCATATTTGTCATTTCCAAAACGTGAACTAATTTTAAAGTATTTTTCATAATTAAGATTAAAGGCCGAAAGGATTCTTTATATGTTAAATAGACAATCTCTTGATTAAACTACCCGTTCATTCTTTTGATTATACTAAATTTCATGAACTTATCATCATCCCGAGTTATCCTCCATTACTCTTGTCTCCCAAATAAACATTGTTTTATTATCTTGAGTTTGTGTTATCAATTATCTTTAGATCGTGACAGTCTATAGATATACCCTTTCGTAATATAATCGACCCTTTCTAAGAATTACCAATCCCGTGGAACGACCTGGTCTTACCCTAAACCTATACTATAAACGGGGGTTTATACTTTACCCGTGTGTTAGTTGGAATTTGGATAAAACTAGAATTATAAATTTAAAGCTTTTATAACACATCAAAGTTTTTGGCGCCGCTGCCGGGGATTGATTTCATTCTTGAATTAGTCATTTTTATATTACAAACTAAAATTTTCAAAATCGCCGTACAGTTTTCTGGCAAACTGAACCCATTTTTTTATAGAAAGTGCGCCGCACATAACCATTGTGCGTTGGTTTTTCTGCAAATAACAAAAGTACGCCGTACTTTTCACAAGTACGCCGTACTTCTTGTCCCTTTTACAAACAGAACCAGTTTTTCAAAGGAAAAGAAAATCAAAACCAAAAACCCCGAACCCATAAACTGTAAATTGACCATTTGAAAATGTGGAATTTATTCCTTGTGTTCATAATATTCAAAATCTTGTATTATCATAATTCGTACATTAAAATGAGAAAAATCAAAAAGAACTATTTGATAGCTTGCTTGTTTAAATTTCTTAATGTCTGCATATTTCTCTTATTTGCTAAGTGTCGCTTATTTTACTTTGACTTATTACACTATAAATATAAAAATGAAAATTTTAAAAGAATTAAAGAATTTTATTTGATGATCAATGTGCTTAAAAACTTGATACTTGCTATGTTTAATAAATATTTAGGAAATAATAAAAATAAAAAACATAAAAATGCTAAAATTAAAATTTTTAAAAATCTTAAAACTCAGGAAGTACGCCACACTTTTTATGAAGTGCGTCGCACTTTCCTTGCTGAAACCAAACAGAATGCTTGTTTCTTTTTTTAAACGAAAATTACTTGAATTTAAAAATGCTATCTGTTTATTGATAATATGTAAATGTAAAAAGGTATTATTACTTGTTTTAACTAACCCACTAATGGTTGTTCTAATGTTGTCTTATTCTATAAAAGTTATGGATCCTAATTCAAGTCTTGGAAAAATTTGCTTAGGAGAAAACATTGTTGTAATATCGAGTGACAAGGTTGAAGGATCTGGAGACTGGAGCTCTTTAGAATTTTAGGACACTGTAATAGTGGAAAAAAGAAGGAAATGAAGGCTATGGTTTTTCACCAGATGGAGACCGAAGAAGTTAGCGATAGATTCGTGGCTCCTTGTTTCGTCAATGGGCTAGAAGCTTATGATGGAGATATTAATCTTGGAGTAGAAGAGAACATGATCTCAAATGAATATGTAGTAAAGCTATGCTTAGAACATGAAGTTAAAAGAGGAAACAAAGTGGTTAAGAAGGAACTCATTGTTGCACTAAGAGGTGAAATCTATTTTGTGAAGTTCATCATCAACCCGAAAGAAGATGATGTTGAACCTGGAGTAATTCTTGGAAGATCATTCCTACGCATGACTAAAAAAATTACTAATTTCAGGGCTGGAACTGTCACAATATACCCTGATATTGATCGATTCTTAGAAGAAACTGAAGAAGAAGAAAAGATCAATGATGATTGGGACCATCTGCTTGAATTTAACATAGATGATATACCACTGCTAGGTGAAGAAGAACTTCTGCCATTTGTATGCAAAATGGGGAAGAGTAGCCGTAATAAGAAGCGGGCAATGGAAAACCTAAACTTTTTCTATCAAGATATAGGAACATCTTCACCAGCTGGTGGTCATTTAACTCAAGAAGAAGCATCTAAAGAAGCATTAACAATCAGAATGAGCCAAAAGTTTGCTTTATTATAGGAAGAAAGGCATATAATCGAGACAATGGCTTATCATGACAAATACAAGAAAATTCTCGATGAAGTTTAGAAAGACAAGATGGAGTTAGATGGAAAGATTGTAAAAGAAGAAGAGGAAGCAGTAAAAAGGATTAAGGGTGAGGCGTTAAAAGAAAAAGACGATCCCGGAGCATTCATATTTCCTATCAGACTAGAGGGACAGGTTAACGAAAATGCGTTAGCAGATACTGGGTCGGATATAAATACCATGCCTTACCGGATTAATGAACAATTAGGAAGAGAAGATATGAAGAAGGTTGATAGAGGAATTACAATGATAAATCACACTCAGGCAGAAGCTATGGGGATACTCACAAATGTTCTTTGTCAGGTAGGGGTCACTACCTTAATTGCTAAGTTTCTAATCTTAGATATTCCAATCGACCGTGATTCACCAATAGTTGTTGGTCGGGGATTCCTACATACGATTGGCGGCATAGTCGATACTCCTGAGAGACTTTTCTCGACTTTTGATGGATTTTGTCACCAAACCTTTCGTGCTGCAAGATCCGATGTTATGAGAAACGCAGGAAGTGATAGTGATGACGAGGAAGAGTACCAGATTCAGAGAAATAAGTTTGGAGCACCAATATATGGACCAAAACCTGCATCGTACTTGAACTGTAATGATCCAGCTGAGCGATCCTTAGCTATACAAACCGTAACTAACCCATTCCAGAAAATTAGTGTTTGGAAGAAGGCGGTTAGTTTCCTTGGCTCATTACCAGTACCACTAAAGCACGTTAACTGGAAGCCTGATTATAAGGGATC
Organism: Tanacetum coccineum; assembly: GCA_026074375.1. Classification (NCBI taxonomy): domain Eukaryota; kingdom Viridiplantae; phylum Streptophyta; class Magnoliopsida; order Asterales; family Asteraceae; genus Tanacetum; species Tanacetum coccineum. The sequence goes on along the minus strand of BQNB010190232.1, from coordinate 2,744 downwards.
TTATACTAAAGAAGAAGAAGCAACAGGACAATGGCGTACTGAGATAAGGTTAACTGATCCGTATGGAAACATTTATTTGCAAGGGTTTACAACAAAGAAAACGGACAGGAAGTTGTCAAAGTATCATAAGTTGAGTGACATCATGTCACCCAATTGGTTTGTGGAGTGAAAAGTTGGACTAAGCTAGAATAAAGGAGGGAACCTATGTACTTCTATTATAACTATTTACTTTTTTGTTGAGTCTTAAATAAATCATTTGTATAAATCCATATGGGATTACATTTGATGTACGGACATTAGTCCGATGAATATTAATATCGAGTTAATATGATGAGTTAAAATTATGTTTAAATTATAAAATTTGCAAAACAAGTTTTGTGTAACCTATATATATAAATAATAAAAAATATATAAAAAAGGGGGAAAAGTACGCCGCACTTTTGGGAAGTGCGCCACACTTTTGAACGGTTTTCATAAATAAAACTTACCAAACATGATTCTAAATCATTATATAAACACACACACTCACCAAAACCACCGGGGTTCTCACAAAAACAAAGAAAAAGTTTTCAAATATCAATCTACCAAGTTTTTAATCATGCCGAGGGTATGTTAATATCATTTCTTAACTTGTTTATTATCAATTTGTTTAAATTTCTTGTCCATTAGGGTTTATAATAATTAGATTAGGGAAATTTAAATCCATGTTTCGTATGAACAATTGACCCTTTGAATTAGGATATTTAGAAGTTATTTGATACATGCATGCTTGATATTGATTGATCTAAAAATACTGTTCATATTATGAATTTACATTTAAAAATAAATTGTTTGAAGATCATAAAATTTTTCTTCAGCCCAGAAAGTACGCCGGTTTTGTCCCAAAACCGCAACACTTTGCCTATTTTCCAAAATGTACGCCGCACTTCAGGGGAGTACGCCACACATTTTACATCAGAAAGACACAGAATGATTTAAAAACCATCAAAACCATGACCATTTATACCAATCTTTCTAACCTAACATAAACTTTATTGTTGATTGTTTTTTTATGTGTAGACTAAGGGAACACACAATGAGAGGCGAATACATCACGATCCAAACGCTCTAGACAACATGAAACCATGGAAGAGGTATTGCTTCCACAAGTTCATCATGAGTTCTTGCTATAGGAAGGATGTAACAGAGATGCAAAGTCTAGGTACAACACTAGATTGGCCTAATTGCTTCTTAGACACATTTACTCGCCTTGTGTCGTGAACTGGGATGTGCTAAACAGAATGGGTTGTGATGGAGAAATTGAAGACATGTTGAGAATTGGGTTGCGTGAAGCTGGATCAGATGAAGAGATATTCACTTTAGTGGCATGTATTAGAGCTTTTAATATCAATGAACTAATTTATGCAAAGCTTTGCCACGAGTTTTATTCGACTTATGAATTTGACAAAGTTTGTGCTAACGATGAATTGCAAACTAAAAAGATCATCAAGTTTAGACTTGGTGGACGTGCTCACAATTTGACCTTGTTGGAATTTGCTCGAAGTTTAGGACTATATCAAGCGGTTGAGCTTGAGGATGAAGGTTTTAATGTTTACTTTGAAGGAGGTTTGCGTAGTGATGAGCATTTTAACGCTCAGGAATATTGGTTAAGCATTAGTCAAGAGGAAAACCTTGGTTTATCTAGGAGTCACACTTCTACTATCAAGAACCTAATTTTGAAGGTGATCCACAAAATGATCACTTATGGTTTGTGTCAAAGGACGACTGGGTATGATAAGGTTCAGAAAAATGATCTGTGGCTCTTAAGTATGTTTGATGCTAGACACCAAAATGGGTACGCGAATATGGCTTGGTTGATTACAAGATGGATGAAGAGGAAAGGAACTGGCACTCAGAAAGAAATTTAAATTTGTTGTGGACAGTTTATCTCAAATATTGCTAGGAAGTGCAAAGTGTTGACAGAGGACGTGGTAAGGAGTTTAAGTGCTCCAATTTATTGTAGAGATTTAGATACGACTACACTTAGAGATTTGATCGACTCTGAGGGTAAGCTCATTCCTGAGGATCCACAGCCGGGTGTACCAAGAGTTGGTATTCCTAGACCTCCGAGAGCATCTATGCAGGATTTGTATGATAGGATGGGTAGGATGGAAATACGCCAAGAGGCGATAGAGCGGATGGAGTATAGGCAGTCATATCACTAGGACAGGTACCAGGGAGTGTTTGAGCATATGGCTGGGGTTTATAGTGTTCCACTGCAGGGAACCTACAACCTACCTGGTTATGCTCAGCCGCAGTATGACCAGTATTATCAGCAGTACCCACCTCCACCACCACGGTATCCACCACAGTATCAGCAGCAGGATGATAATGAGTAGTGTCGAGACGACACAAGTTGGCTATGTGACCGCATGTTTTGGGTCACGTGTGTTTTAAAAACAATTCTCTAAACATTATTAGTATTATTAGTATTATGGTGTGTAAAATGCCTCTGTTGGCATTAAAATGATATTATCGTACTTTTTAATTAATTAGGATTATTATTATTATTTGTGTGCTATGCAATGTTTATATTTGTAACAGGAAAAAGAAAAAAAAGGACACAAGACGAAATGACATGAACCAAAGATTCAGAATATCAATCACAATTGAGAAGTATTATTTCACTTTTCCATTTTATCTTTCTCTATAATATTTTCACATTGAGAACAATGCTCATATTAGGTATGGGGGGAGATAAACTG
>BQNB010190231.1:0-11801 GCA_026074375.1 Tanacetum coccineum | reverse complement strand
TGGCATTTTAAGTCCGTTTTTGGTTATTTTAGCTTGTTTTTAAAGGTAAAAGGTATGTGTAATTAAGCACATACCAGTAACTTATGAGATCCTACACGGATCGAACTTGTGATACTGGATATTGATTCGATCCAGCTTATGCATTGACGAATGAATTTTGAAAAGATTAAAAATGTTGGTGTGTCAAAAAAACCATTTGCATCTTGACACACCGACTGATTTTCCTATATCAATTTTCAATCTTATGTCCATGGGAAGCCTCACAAGGGTATCTGGACATAGGAAAGCTGAACACGAATTGATGGCTTAATCAGGAAGATAGTAACTTACCGGTTCACTCTTATCGGGTTGTCTACTTTGAGACGCTCCGGTAATGAGAACGGCTAGTGCAGCTATGAAACCGTGTCAAGGATATTCTTTGGAATTCTACCTGATCACAAGCAGTATTTATACTGAGTAATGGGGAACCGTGGTTGTTACAACCGTATTCAACGAAGTGACAAAGCCACTTTCGTCCATATATGTTGTTTATCACTAACCCATTTATGCAGATTTCCTAATGGTAGTAGCAGTTTCCTGATGACGAGTCAAAGCCAATACCACATGCTCATACTCGACCAACATATATAAAGACATCATGAAAGCTCAAGTATATGTTTCAAGACTTCCGCTACTCTGATACCGTACGTCTTTCTTGAAGTGACAAAGTGTTAAAGTCAAAGAATTTCAAAGAAGTTTTTGCCACTCTGATACCAAACGTCTTTCTCAAAGTGACGAAGTGTTATAGTTAAAGATTTTCAAGAAAAATGTCTTATTCAAGCTTTCAAGACCAAGTATAAGCATGTCGGTCGAAAAGTCACAAGTGCATAAGACGGCGATAAGATCATAAGATGATGATAAGAGATTATTCTTGGTTGATGATCTTAAAGAAGTTCAAGTTAACATACAAGTCAAGCCTATTAGAACAAGCTCAAGCCTAAAGTCAAAGATCACTAAATCATATTCTTAAGACAAAGTCAAGAAAACAAGTCTGCGAGCACAAGACTAAAGATAAAGCATAATATGCTAGGTTTAAGTTTTTGTAAAATGGAGTGACCTCCCTTAGGGGGAGATTGTTAGGAATACGAAAGTATTAGTCACTTCCATAAATATCATTAGATAGCTCGTTAAGTAATATTTGGAAACTAGATAGGATAGTTAAGGAAAATCCCATGGAAAGCCCATGGACTAAGCCATATCCGACCATATACTAGGTATATAAACCCTTTCCAGGCTATGGAAAGGGTGTTGGTTGTTTCATTATTTACATAAAGTTATACATTTTCTCTTTCACTTTCTCTCACTAGAAGCAACCTTCTACTCTTTTTCTCTCTCTAGATTTCTTCATAGTTCTTTGTATGTTTAAAGATTACTTAGATTCTACAGGCTTGAATATAGCTAAACATGTTTTGCTTGATAGGAGCGAAACATGTTTTCAAGCGAAACATGTTCCTTCTATTCTAAGCAAAACATGTTTGCTGTATTCTGAGTGAAACATGTCTCAGCAAAACATATATACCTTTGTGTGAGTGAAACATGTAACTACTACACTAAGAGAAACATATATATCTTTGTCTGAGCGAAACATGTATGAAGCGAAACATGTACAGGTACATATTCAAGCAAAATATGACATATTTACAAAAAGAAACTATGTCTAAATTTTTAAAAATTTATGTAATACTTGGTGTCATGCATCATAACTTGCTTTGATTGAATGTTCATTTGTTGCTCTCTAATTGAATATGTGTCTTAAGTTCCCTTAGAAATGTCATGTTGACTACTTTGAGTTAATTTTTGACTTTTGACCTTAGTTGACTTATTCTTAGAGTGTAGAACATCTGTCATGTTTGCATGAAACCTAATCATAGACCAATCCTATCATCAAAGGATAACCAAGATAATAAAGTAACATATATATGTTGTGTATATAAATTGTATTGGTTAATTCTTAAGAAGAATCATGAATCCTCAACAAACACAACAAGTTGCTGCTCGTGAAGAAAAGTGGGTTCCTTCTGCTGATAGAGTCAAGATTAGCTCTACCAATATCAGATTGGAAACCATTGTGCCATAAAAGGAAGAGACATTTCAAGTGGTCATTAACATAATCAATAATTCTACGTGTTTCAAGGCTTTTACTATATCTGTAGATGTCTTAAAAATCTTTATGCATTAATTCTGATACACCATCAAGAAGGTTCAAGACACTAATTCTTATGAATTCCTCTAAGCCAACAAGAAGTGTACTATCAATGATAAAGTCTTTAGGATAATCCTTGATATTTGTCCAAGAGTGGAAGGTGTAGACTTCATGGATGTTCCAGATGATGATACTGCACTCACCTTTCTCATTGATCTTGGCTACAAGGGTTTACTGAACAGGCACACCAACATGTTGTAGATCATATGCACCCGCCATGGAGAACTTTGGCAGCTATAATCAACAAATGCCTCTTTGAAAAGGCTGCAAGCAATGACAAACTCAGAAAGTCCAGAATTGACATACTATGGGGGATGTTTGTAACAGTTCGTATTTTAGGTCATTGTATGACGTTATATATTTCATTATTTATTTTTAGTCTTGTACGCGTTTGCTTAATTTTAATCGTTAGGTTAAATCGTGTAAGCTAAAAATTATCATTCAACGTAAACGGGCATCAAACAATTAAACGTTTACGTCAAGCAAGTGTTAGATAATTATTTAGAGGATAATTATCAACTTTGCACATTTTATTTTATTTTATTGGTTACGTAAAGTGTTTACGTTTTGTGATAAAATACGTTTAGGCATTCCCGAAACCACCAAAACTTTTTTATGCTTCAAAAAATACCCATTATTATACCCAATACCCAAAAATTTATAAAACTTCACCCATGTTAACATTGTTGGTCAAATTGTGCATAAAATAAACCAACTAGAACCTACACTTTACAAGTTATACCTTTACACTTAATCTTTATACATTTAAATTTCAAGTATAGCTAAAATGTCATCAACATATCAAAGATATTTCTAATAGTCCCTCCTCCCCTAAACTTTTGGATCATATGTAGTCCCATGGGGACAATTAGCACATAAACTACTAACTAGTACCTTATACAACTTCAACTCATTAAATCTTATGTCCATGACTAGTAGAATTGACTAAGAACTTTCCTTAAAACCCTCATCTTGTCTTAAGACTAATACAAGTGGTCTTGGACTAGTATTTGTAGTATATATACATGCATAACTAGATAGAAGTATCATACACTCATTCCTTAAGAAAAACAACACAAAATATCTCTTGTTTCCTTCTCCTAACCCACGGCCAAACACAAAACCCCTAAATATTCCATACAAAATTTATTTAGCAAGTATACAAGTGTTCTAACAACATATTTAAGATATACCAAGAAGGTTTGAAGGTTTAGTTAAGCATTTAAAAGGGTTAATCAAGAAAGGTTTTGGATTAGGGTTTCATTGGATTTATGGTTTTCTAAGTATTAGAAGCTTGGGTTTAATATCTAAACTAGGGTTGATCTTGTTGTTCATCATCCAACTTCATACTAAGGTTATCTAAAACTCTTAATCTATTTACATTTGTGATTTTATGTATATATAATGTTTATATAGTAAATCACCATTTAAGAAACTTATTAACATGTAAAATGGATTTTTACTTGTGATCATAGTATGATATACTTTTTCATATATTATATGGATATTAAATACATGTTATAATGGAAGTATAAGTATTATACAAGTGTTGGTTTATCTATAAAAAGTATATATAAACTAGTTACCTAAAAGTTTACTTAATAAGTTTATAAGTAAAAGTGATAAGAGGACTTGTTATCATGGACATTTCTTGAACAATAATGGACTTAAGTACCTAAAATAACATGGGACATGTGAGATGAGTGTTGTAGATGAATTGTAACAAAGTTACTAGATTAAAAACTTAAAAAAACAAGTTTTAAACTAATTTTAACACAAATACCAAAACCTACTAATTTTAATTCGATTATAAGGCATTTATTTTATATTTTTATAAAATACTAAACTTCATGACGATCATAGGCATTTAGAGAACTCGAAAATCCGAGCTATAACAAAGAAGATACGTCATTTGCAAGTTTTACGATAACAAAAGCTTTTATAAAAACTTATTATTTTCCAATTCTGATAAAACTATGTAATTATTTTTCATAAACATTACATATTTTTAGGATTTCAAAACATTAAGAATCATAACTTTTTGATCAATAACGAAGGAGTTATGGATTTTTTATGTTTACGATAATTAAAGTTTATAAAAATAATTTTATAAACTATGAACAGTAAAAGTCACTATTCATCTTAGATACATTTTGGAAAATATATTAGTTAGATAAAAAATTTAATTACGAAGACGTGCTCAAAAGAATCACTAAAATCAGAGTTAAAACGAATAAGATATAACTTTTACGAGGTATACGCTAATTAAATTTATAAAAGTGCATGAACAGTAAAAAAGTACTGTTCATAAGAGGGTTGAAAATATGAAAAAGTATTATTTTGATACATCTTCTTAATACGAAAGCGTGGACGTAAAAAACGTAAGAAACGAACTTAAAACGATAAAGTTACGCCATTTTTACTAAAGTAATATTTATAAACATTTTAACTTTATAAATATGATTTCACAAATACAATTAGATGGTGATGTAGCTATATAGAATTATATACGGTATTAGTTATTCAAAGTACTTAGTACTCATATGACCTATAATTAATTAGGTTGCATTCGGGCGTATTCGTGACGCATTTTCTGTTAGTGATTTACATTATCGATTCACTCACTCAAGGTGAGTTCATAGCCCCAAGTTTTACATTTATAATGATTTACAAGTTTTGGGGTGAGAAACATATGCATGTTTTATAATTGGACGCAAGTGGACATTTTACATTACGATTACGTGTTTGCCTAAGTAGTGATAACCCTCTAAGCCCACCCATTAACATGAACTGTCAATTACTTGTTGTGACGCGTAATGATATAAATAGATCTATTTGGATATGAACATCCCGGTTCAGGTGAGTCATGCTCATTGTGCTGGTATGCCGGACACGACGTATACCATAACGATATGGATTGTTGCTGGATAAGAAATCATACACGGGCAATGTTTGCGAATTTATATTGCAATTCCAGACATTCGAAGCTTCAGTGGTCATGAGCTTAGGGACATGTAATTACATGCATTGATGTTTGGCCCCCACCCTTATTTTCCTAATTATGCCCCAATATTAGCATGGGGAAATCTTGCGGTCCTACATTATACATTTTACAAACCTATGAATTCACCAACATTATTGTTGACGTTTTAAAGCATGTTTTCTCAGGAGATCAATGAGGTACAAGACAAGGGATACATTGGTGGTCGTTATTTTGGAAGTCATATGCATTAAAGATTTGGTTGCATTACATTTTGGAGAAATACTTGTTATGGACTAGAATCTTTGTATTTTGAACAACGAACAAGTGAAGCTTCGGGCTTTTGTAACAAACAATTTGTTAAGTCCAATGTATCGGTTTTAAAAGACTTTTAAATGGTCGTTCTTATATATATCTTGTGCTATTGATCTATGAAGTAACACTCTCAACCCATATTCCGCTGCGACCCAATTTGGGGGTGTTACTGATTGGTATCAAGAGCCAAAGTTATGGAGAACCAGGTTAAATGTTTTTACTTGGACTATAACCATTTTCAAACATTGTATTCATACAAAGGGATTTTCACGGGACATACATACACTAGTGTTGCAATAGTTGGTTAGACTAGATGCATTCATGATTGATATACATGTTATAATATACTATGTATATTACGATAAGAGTCTTATATTAATACTTATATAAGCTACTTTTGATTTTCAGATTTTGTCATGTCGGATTCAGAGGATTCCACGGTTACTTACACGGAGGTATCTAGTCCGTTCAAGGATCTGTCAGACATAGGATCTTCCGGAGTCGATGGACTGCCCATGATGCCAGAGGACCCTTATGCTTATGTGGAGGCCGCTCTTCAGGCCCCACCATCTCCCGATTATGTGCCTGGTCCTAAGCACCCACCTTCACTTATCTATGTACCATATGTACCAGAGCCAATATACCTAGAGTTTATGCCACCGGAGGATGATGCACTTCCAGCTGAGGAGTAGCCACTGCCTGCTACTATCTCACCTACTGCTGATTCACCAGGTTATATTACTGAGTTCGATCCGAGGAGGATCTGGAGGAGGATGATGAGGATCTTAAGGAGGATCCAGCTTATTACCCCATTGACAGAGATGATGATGATGAGGAGGAGGAGGAGGATGAGCCCTTACAGAGATGATGTTGTCGACGAAGAAGAGGAAGATGACAAGGACAAGGACGAGGATGAGGAGGAGGAGGAGCACCTAGCTTCAACAGACTCTGTCTTACAACCCACATGTCGTACCACTGCCAAGATGTCTATCTGGGATCAGACACCTATTCCATTCCCATATGCGGCAGAGGTTGGTAGATTTCTTGCCATATCCACTCCGCCACCATCACCACTTACATCATACTCATCACCACTACCACATATACCATCCTCACCTCTACCAGTATCATCACCATTACCTGTATTACCTCCACCACTACCCGCTAGTCCTACTTATCTTTTGGGATATAGAGTTGCTATGATCCGGTTGAGAGCTAAGTTACCATCTACTTCCCATCCACTACCACTACCATCACCTATTGTACTTTCACATACCAGGGCATCTGTGGCCAAGATGAGAGTTGCTGCACCATTCACCTATATATTAGCATCTCGATCATAGACACCACCATCAGGGACACCACCAATTTTACCTATACGATTACCTACTCCATCACTACCTTTGCTTCTTTCCTTTACTATCTATAGAGCAGGTGTTTCCGAGGTTATGTTACAGCTTCGGAAGAGGTTGTGTATTACTCTTGGTCTGAGATTTGAGGTTGGTGAGAGTTTATCTGCTCCCACTGCTAGACCTACTGGAGAGTTTATGAGAGATTATGGTTTTGTTTCCATTTTGGATGATGAGATTAGGCGAGACCCAGAGAGAGATGTTGGTTATAGGATTACAGACACTTGGGATGAGATGGTTGAGGACATATAGGGGACACCAACAGCGACTGATGGGGCAGGGTTGAGTTAGAGGATGACAGATTTTGTCACGACTATTAGGTAGGACACAGATGAGATTTATGGGAGAGTAGACGATGCACAGGATGATAGATCATTGATGAGCGGTCAGCTCAACATACTGCGTAGAGATAGATGCGCCCATGCTTGCACAGCTAGACTCATGGAGAGTGAGGCCAGACTTTCTCGTGAGGCTTGGGTACAGTCGATGGATGCTAGTGACACAACCCGTTTTGAGGTGAGAGCACTACGGACTACTGTATTAGCACAGCAGACCGAGATCGGGGATTTGCGGGCAGCAGACCGTAGGAGACAGACACAACTCACAGAGGCACTGACACTACTGAGGACACTGTAGACTCGGATGGCAGTGCTACAGAGTCAGCAGACACCTGCTAAGGATCTAGCACATCCCAACGTACCGGAGGAGGTTGGTAGTAGTTCTTAGTTTTGGTTATGTTGTAGCTATGTTGTATTGCCTACTATGTATTACAGGTTAACTCCTCGGCTAGTAAGGCTTTAGGTTTTATTTTCATTTTGTAACCTAAGGGTAGTGATCATTTTGTAACCGAATCAGGTTATGTATGTTTCCAGAATATATATGGAAGGGATGTATTATGTCATGTCTGTAATCGAATTTATTATAAATGAATGTCGATTTAGCTACACCATTATAAATTTTAATTCAGTTGTATATTTCACTGTGTGATGTGATCTCACTTTAATTATTGTGTATATGTTATGTCATGGTTATGATTGTATGAAATCTAACGGGTATTATATTTTCTTATGATTTGAAGAAAATGTCACCAAAAAGAACCACCAGATCATCACCAGCCACAACAACCACCCCTACTACTTCTGTGTGATTAGCAACTTAAGAGACTGATCGACCAAGGAGTTGCTGATGCATTGGCAGCACGTGACGCTGACAGAAGCCGAAATGGCAAAGACATCTATGATTCTGGAACAGGTGTAACGAGGCAAGCTCCTCTTGCTCATGATTACACTTACCTAGACTTCATGAAATGCAAACCCCTATATTTTAAGGGTATTGAAGTAGTTGTTGAGTTGACTCAGTGGTTTGAAAGAATGGAAACTGTGTTCCATATAAGCAACTACTCTGTGGAAAACAAAATCAAGTTTTCCACTTGTACTCTTCTTGGAAGTGCTCTAACATGGTGAAACACCCACTTTAAGAATGTTGGTCACGATGTTGCTTATGTAATGACTTGGATAAACCTGAAAAATAAGATAACTGACAAGTACTACCCAAGGGGCAAGGTTAAGAAACTTGAGGGTGTGATGTGGAATTTGAAGGTTAAAGGTACCGACGTGGTAGGCTATAACCAATGATTTCAAGAACTGGCATTGATGTATGCTAGGATGTTTCCTGAAGAGTCGGATAAGATTGAGAAATATGTTAGTGGTTTACCTGACATGATTCATGAAAGTGTAATGGCATCTAAGCCAAAAACCATATAGGATGCAATTGAATTTGCAACTGAGCTGATGGACAAGAAGATCCGCACTTTTGCTGAACGACAGAGTGAAAACAAAAGAAAGCAAGATGATAACCAACAACAACAACAGAACAAGAGGCAAAACACTGGCAGGGCTTATGATGCGGGGTCTGGTGAGAAGAAACCGTACGGAGAATCTAAACCTCTGTGCTCAAAATGCAACTATCACCATGACGGTCAGTGTGCTCCAAAATGCCATAAGTGCAACAAAGTTGGCCATCTGGCCCGTGACTGTAGGAGTACTGCAAATGCCAACACTGCTAACAACCAAAGGGGCACTAAGGCAGGTTAGAAACCTACATGCTTTGAATGTGGAGCCAATGGACTTTTTAAGAGGAAGTGTCCAAAACTGAAGAACAACAACCATGGTAACCAAGGAGGAAATGGCAATGCTCCAGAAAAAGTGTATGCGGTAGGCTGTGCAGGGACAAACCCAGACTCAAACATCGTTACAGGTACGTTCCTTCTAAACAACCGCTATGCTTCTATCTTATTTGATACTGGCGCCGATAGGAGTTTTGTGTCTACTGCATTTAGCTCCCAAATTGATATCATACCAACTATCTTAGATCATTATTATGATGTTGAACTAGCTGACGGGAGAATAATTGGGTTAAACGCTATCATTCAGGGTTGTACATTAAATTTCTTAAATCACCCATTTAACATAGACTTAATGCCCGTAGAACTTGGTAGTTTTGACATCATAATTGGTATGTATTGGTTGGCAAAGTACCAAGCTATCATTGTTTGTGCCGAGAAAATCGTTCGTATTCTCTAGGGAAATAAAACCTTAATTGTTCATGGTGACGGAAGCGACCGGGGAAACGAGGCTCGTTTGAACATCATCTTGTACATTAAAACCAAAAAATATTTGCTGAAAGGTCCTGTCTTTTTGGCATATGTTACTACAAAGGAGACTGAAGACAAGTCAAAGAAGAAGCGACTTGAGGACGTACCGATCGTTCGAAATTTTCCTGAAGTATTTCTTAAAGACTTACTGGGTCTTCCTCTGACTCGACAAGTGGAATTCCAATTCGATTTGATACATGGTGTTGCACCTGTAGCACGGGCATCTTATCGATTGGCCTAGTATGAAATGAAAGAATTGTCAGACCAACTGAAGGAGCCGTCTGACAAAGGCTTTATAAGGCCTAGTTCCTCACCCTGGGGAGCTCTGGTCTTATTTGTCAAGAAGAAGGATGGATTGTTTCGAATGTGCATCGACTACCGAGAACTGAACAAGCTGACGGTGAAGAATCGTTATCCACTCCCAAGGATCGACGATTTATTTGATCAACTACAAGGATCCAGTGTTTATTCTAAGATAGACTTGCGATCAGGTTATCACCAGCTTCGAGTACGTGAAGAAGATATTCTGAAGACGGCATTTAGAACTCGATATGGTCATTACGAGTTCCAAGTTATGCCATTTGGTTTGACGAACGCACTGGCGGTATTTATGGATCTCATGAACCGCGTGTGCAAGCTATATTTGGATAAATTCGTGATTGTCTTTATTGACGATATCCTTATTTACTCCAAGAACAAGAAGGAACACGAAGAACATCTTAAGGCAATTCTAGAATTGCTTAAGAAAGAGGAATTGTATGCTAAGTTCTCCAAATGTGAATTTTGGATTCCTAAGGTATAATTTCTCAGCCATGGGATTGATAGTCAAGGCATTCACGTGGATCCCGCCAAGATCGAATCCATAAAAGATTGGGCATCTCCTAAAACACCAACAGAGATTCGGTAATTTTTAGGTCTTGCTGGGTATTACCGAAGATTCATCAAAGGATTTTCAAAGATTGCTAAGTCAATGACCAAGCTTACTCAGAAACGGGTTAAGTTTGATTGGGGTGACAATAAGAAAGCTGCTTTCGAGTTAATAAAGCAAAAGTTGTGCAGTGCGCTAATTCTGGCTTTACCTAAAGGAAGCAAAGATTTTATCGTATACTGCGATGCTTCGATTAAAGGTTTGGGCGCTGTGTTGATGCAAAGAGAGAAGGTGATTGCTTATGCATCACGCCAATTAAAAAATCATGATAAGAACTATACGACTCATGATTTGGTACTTGGAGCAGTAATGTTTGCCTTAAAATTTTGGAGACACTATCTGTATTGAACCAAGTGTACGGTGTTCACAGATCATAAGAGTTTACAACACATTCTTGATCAAAATGAGCTGAACATGAGGCAACTTTATTAGTTAGAGTTTCTCAGCGATTACGATTGTGAAATACGTTACCACCCGTGGAATGCCTTAAGCCGTAAAGAACGGAATAAGTTATTATGGGTTCGAGCCTTAGTCATGACTATTGGTTTGAATCTTCCTAAATAAATTCTGGATACAGAAACCAGGGAACATCAAGAATGAAGACGTAGGAGGTATGATCAGGAAGGATACACCGAAGGAAAAATTAGAACCCCGCGCGGATGGAACTCTATGCTTAAATGGCAGGAGTTGGTTACCATGTTATGGCGACCTAAGGACTGTGATGATGTACGAGTCCCACAAGTCAAAATACTCTATCCATCCGAGTTCTGACAAGATGTATCAGGACATGAAAAAGTTATATTGGTGGCCCAATATGAAGGCTGACATCGCCACCAATGTTAGCAAAAATGTTTAACATGTGCTAAGGTCAAGGCTGAACACCAAAGGCCATCGGGTTTGTTGGTGTAACTCGAGATACCTCAATGGAAGTAGAATAATATCACTATGGATTTTATCACGAAGCTTCCTAAGTCGTCACAAGGTTATGACACCATTTGGGTAATTGTTGACCGACTTACAAAATCCGTAATCTTCGTACCAATGAGGGAAACTGATCCCATGGAAAAATTGGCAAGAATGTACCTAAAGGAGGTAGTCACGAGGCATAAAATACCTGTCTTAATCATTTATGATCGCGACCCTAGGTTCGCATTAAATTTCTGGAGGTCACTTCAGAAGGCTTTGGGTACTAGCTTGGATATGAGTACTGCATATCATCCACAGACTGACAGACAAAGCGAGATGACTATTCAAACTCTTGAGGATATGTTGCA
>BQNB010190230.1:0-11802 GCA_026074375.1 Tanacetum coccineum | reverse complement strand
CAGCAAAGATTTGACGAATCGTTTTATGAAGCATGGGACTGTTTCAATGATCTTCTTAGGGCATGCCCGCATCATGGGTTTTCGGAACTCAAAGATATGGTCAAAGCATTGCTCCTTGATAAGAAAAATCAATCCCAAGCTCCCGCTCACCAAACTCCCGCGTCCGTAAAAGCGGTCGAGGAAAGTTGTGTGACTTGCGGTGGAGCTCATTCATATCAAAGTTCTCCCGCCACCGATGGTAATGTTTATCATGACAATATTCAAGCTTACGTTTCTCAAGCCGCTGCGGCTAATTTTAATCAAGGAAGTACCAGTGCCCGACCTCCAATGGTTGCAAACCAAATTCGACCTCCCGGTTTTTTTTTTCAATGATTTATTCAAAATGTATTTTACCGGACAATGAGATAAGACAACTTCAACCAAATAATCTACTTACTTCACGGTAGCTCTCGAAAAGATAAACGCACAAGCGAAGTTTTTAAATCTTTTGTTCGAGTTGGGAACCAACAAGTTCACCGGAAGTTATTATGATAATACCTCAATTGAGAATATTATATTTTGGTATTTTTACCAATTTGTGAATTTTATTTCTTTTTTTTATGGACAATGTTTTTATATTTTTGGTTTTTCTTTTGTTTTTATATGATAATTATACTAATAAAAGAAAATGAAAAATATTTTTGTATTTTTTTTATATTTTTATGAAAATAAAAGAAATATTTACAAATTCAAACACAATTTGTCAAACGTTACGATAATCGTTTCACAGCCTCCCCGGCAACGGCGCCAAAATTTGACTCGCGTATTCTTACTCCTTTTTACATATAAATAAATATAAATATATAACAAGGATCAAAATCCACAAAATCAATGAAACCGGAAGTAGTATAGAATATTTCCGGGTCGTTATGTCCCAACGAGGCTTGAATGGAAAATCGAATGACGAATTGATAATCGATGTTTGAATATGACAAGGAAATGATTGGGCAATAAACCTAATAGGCAAATGCACACAAAGATAAGCAAGGAAAATAAGCTAGAACAAGCATAAAAGCTAGAAATGGTAAAAACACTTAAAACTTTTAAACTAAGACACAAATAAGCTCAAATAAACTTAAGACAAAACCAAATAAGCTAGACTACCCCTAAATAAGCAAATTCAGCAAGCAATTTAGCCAAGTTAAACAAGAGAAACTCAGCAGTACTAACCACAGTATTAACTATCAGTACTAACTTGGAGTTAGTACCGCTAGCTTTAAGTTAGTACTGTTAGCTTAGAGTTAGTACCGCTAGCTTTAACAAAACACAATGAAACAAGAAATAAGCAGATAAGCTAAAACAGATATTTAACCTTACCCCCTTATATGGTTGATCCCTCTTAAGGTATTTTACACACATTTAATATACTCTTAAGGGCCTTGTAATAGTCTTCATACTACCTTACTTATGCGTTGCCCTAACATAATATTAAATAGACGACGGGTTCGTGTAATCCGTTCATGACCTAGGAAATACTTACACAAATCATCACAAGTGTGACAAGGCAGCATGATTTGGAGAAGCAATCTGATAAGTAGTGCATGATTAAGTAAATACATTTAATTATCATAAAGTTATCACCAGTAGATTAGATATTAGTTTATATAATAGTTCAACAAACCAACCTCTCAACCATAGATTTACCTGCTTTCTTATAAATATAAAAACACAAAAATAATCTTCTCTCAACCCCTAGAATTCTATTAGACCGAGATCCATATGCAGCAAAACAATGGCTTATTAATGGGTTTCAAGGCCTTGGTCTTTCAAGAGGCTCTGTGTTAATTGCCTTTAGACAGGCAATACACATGTTTGGTCATTCTCAATTCTTTTTTAGGGCAGATCTCTTACAGATTTTCTTGACAAGTTTTTTAATATTCTTAAAACATTTATATGAACTAAGCCTTCTATATCATAGCTATTGATTCTTCAAGATGTGCCTTTGCAACTAGAAAGTTAAAACTATCTTTAGGAACTATGTTTTTCATATCAAAACTGTAAATGTTATTCCTGTCTCAGGAATTTTAAGGGGGGGAAAGTATTTTATTTTTATCAGGCATACTTATAAAATTAGGAGATAGTACAAGTCATTCTGTCAGTAAATGAACATAGTTCTTTTGTCACAACCTTTGTGAGACACTAACAGAGGTTGACTTTAACTCTTTGACAAAGTCGTCTACATCAAAATCAAGATTACAGTTTTTATTTGTACCTTTGCCAGTAAATTCGTCCTCCATAGGCTCCTCCACCAAAAGTAACATAACCTCTATCAAAGTCTTTGAAATCTAAAAGATAGGCTATGTTTCCTGTCATGTTGATTGAGCAATACACTATCATCAAATCTTTTTAATTCTTAGTTGTGAATTGCTCTGACACAAAATACGTATGAAGTTAGTTTTATTTGGGACCCAAAGCACGATTACTGAATTTGATCTGCTTGTGCAATCAATGTAATTAATTGTTGAATACCATTGATGCCACATTAGGTTTGAAGGGTCTCCTAACCCACATGATGAGGGCCTTATACAACATTAAATCCCCTTGCCCTGATAGTATTAACGGTTGATCTAAATGGCCTACTAGTATTAATCCTTTGATTAAAACACTCATTTTTGTTAATGCTGTTCTCTTGTAAAAGGGCCTATGAACAGTTGATTGTGCTTGATTTTGAAAATATGTTCCTTGGTTAGGCACAACGAGTGTTGAATTTGGGGGAGAACCTTTTAAAAACAGGCCTAACAGTATTAAAAGACCTAGCAGTACTAAAAGGTCTACCAGTGTTAACAGACCTAACAGTATTAACAGGCCTTGCAGTATTAAAAGATTTTAGGCCAGTCTTCATTAAGACTGCTCTTGGAGCCATATGTTTGTGTGCACTGGGATGAGAGGTTTTAGAATAGTAGTCATTATCCTCTTTGTTATAATTATTTCTACTTACTATTCTTTTCCTTTATTGGTTAGGACAGCTGTATTGAATGTGATCAAAACTTCCACAGATAAAACATGCCTTGTTATTATAATACAAAGTTAACATACTAATACTGATTGGATTTTTTGACCATGCCATCCTTTGTTGTTTTCCTCTAGGTCTTTTGGGACCTTATACTCTCTGCTACTTCACTGGCTTCCTTAACTGGTTTTTTCTATTTTAGCAGACAGTCCAGGAATATAAGTTTTCTTGTCATGGCTTACGTCTTAGATCCCATCTTCTTGGTGCTAAACTCTGTTCCTCTTCATCTGAACCCAATCCTCAAATAATTGGAGCCATACATTATTCTTACTTACTTCTTAGGTTCTACTTCACTAACATTCTTACTAGTGTTAGACCCACAACCTTCAACAGACTCTACATGATTAGCAGGATAGAAAAACTTTTCTTTCCAATCTTTTGTCAACCTTAAGTGGAGGACTACAAAGAGCGAGTTTTTGAGTATCTTCATTTGATGTTGTTCTAAAGAGTCATCAAGTATTTCTTAGAATTTATTCTGACTCTTTTTCACAAACAGTGGTGGCTTTTAAACTAAATCCTAGGACCCTTACTCATTAATCTCAGATTCTTTGGTATTCTTCAAGGCCTGAATAAGATAACAGTCTAAAGTTGTTGGTCTTATTAGAATCAAAGGATGGGGGTAAGGGTAATCATTATTATCATTCTCTCTTTCTTTCTTTTGTCAGTTATCTGACTTTCACGATACATTTCAGTTAAGTCTTTAGCAGATTTATTCAAACTTTGCATCTTAAATCAATCCATCCTTTTCTTGTTTTAATTTTCAAGCTCAGTCCTAAGTAATCCTAAATCATATTTCTGAACCTTACACGTCTGTTAAGTAGTGATATATTTCCTCAGAGAAATAACTTCATGCTCTTTATATTTATCAAATGTGACATTCTAAAGTTGCATAAACCTCTTTTGTATGTAGCTGTTTAAAATCAGTTATAAATTTATTTATCAAGCAAATCATCATTACTGTTTCTTTAGAGCTTCATAAGTTTTTCAGACAATTTTTTGAACAGATTTATATTTTTTAACCTCAGATATTGAGATGCCAAGTGAGCCATGGTTGCCCTGAATCCTTCTTTCTCTGCCATGTCACTCCCAATCAAAGCCAATCACCATCTATAGAACTCATTTGCCTTTTCAGAAGCATCTTCAATCTTTACAGTCTTTGTTGAGCTACCTTGATTCCAATTTCTATTGTCTTTACTCCTAGGTGCTTTGTATTCCCTGGCAAAATATCCCATTTTATGACAGTTGAAACATTCTACCTTTGATTTATCATATCCAGCAGTATTGCTTTCCATCACATGATGATTTTCCTTTACAGTTCTCTGATAGTAAACTTTCTTTCCCTCATGCTTTAGTAGTGCTTATTCCTCTTTTAATCCATTTAATTCCTATAATCATCTTATGAATTTGCTCAAGGTCTTCATGAATAGTTGAGACCCTTTTGGTTGAGTGGGATAGGAAAGGGTCATATACTTGCGGGCATCACCTAAAGCTAGCCAGTACAAAATTTCAGTACTGGCAGTATTACCTTTCGTGGTAGCAGTACTAACTTCTGGGTGACAGTTATTAATTTTATTAGTACTGCTTGCACTGAAGTAGTTACACAAATGCAAGTTTTTATCTTCATTGTTTGCACCAGCAGATTTCTTAACCTTCGTTCAACAATTTTTAAAATTGTTGTACAGATCATCCATAACCCATAGTATCAAAATTCTGGTTTGCTTCATTCCAAACTACAACATGTGTATCCCATTAAGAAGTAAGCTACTTAAAAATTTACATTTAGATTCTTCTGGAGGAGTAAACCTCACCAGAATTTCAATCTACTAACAAGCTTTTAAAGCCTGTTAAAGATAAGAATCAAGTGTTATTGAGCATGAAGCACTTAAATTTTTCTTACTGTTGTTTCAACACTGGCCTTCTGTGTCTTTCTTTTGTTTTTTTTTTTTTTTTTTTTTTTTTTACTCATTGCCGCCAAATCGAAGCTTTATAATTGCAGAAAACATTGATTGTAGCATCAACTACTGGGTCGAATGGTAAGTTGTTGTTCATTGGGTAGATGCCATGTGTAGTAGACTTCTTGCTTTACAACCATTCTTTTTACATGTATTTTCTTTAATAGTAGCAGGCACAGTCATCTTTATTGTTGTTGATGTACCACTTTCTGGTGGTGTTGTTTCAGGAATAGGTACCCATGAATTCCCATTCTCTATGACTTCCCATAGAGCATAATCCTAAATCTGAAAATACTGTTTAATCCTGATTTCCCACATCTCATACTCCCTGAGTTTGGAATGGGAAGCTTAGCCAAGCATTGTTCTGTGTATCTCCAACTCCTTTAATTCTTGACAAGTTTCTCAAAGCTCATGCTCTGATACCACTTGGGTTGATCCCAAGCTCTGATCGAATTCTTTTACCTTGTAAAGAGTATGTTACCTTGGATAAATCCAAAATAACAATAGTAGAGACTTTGTTTGTATATCAAAGGTAAGCGGGAATCTACACTTCAATACTCTAGAAAGTTTTAGTAAATGAAACAGTTACTAAACAATGAAACAATGACAAAAAACAAAAATGATTCAATATTATTGATAAAAATACAATACGAGTTTTTTTTTTTTTTTTCTCTTGACTAGTTACTAGGGTTACA
The DNA here is from genome assembly GCA_026074375.1 of Tanacetum coccineum. Classification (NCBI taxonomy): domain Eukaryota; kingdom Viridiplantae; phylum Streptophyta; class Magnoliopsida; order Asterales; family Asteraceae; genus Tanacetum; species Tanacetum coccineum. Next base: position 6,106 of record BQNB010190230.1, on the reverse strand, counting down.
CCTTGAAGCTATATTTTCTTTCTCTAAGATGTATATTTGTCTTTTAAGTATATATAAAACCTTAACCTAGGATCTCCTTTTATACACCACAAGGAGTCCTTTACAAGATAACTACCGAACTTTTAGGATTAATTACAATTATAATCATATACACATCTTCCTAAAATATATATGATATACATTCTATATTTATCTCTTTGCATCCTTATCTCCAAGTCAGCAGCATTAACCATCAACAGTATTAACTTTTCTTCTAGCAGTATTAACTAACACTGGCAGTACTAAGTTTGTACTGGCAGTACTAACTCCATTAGTACTGTTAGTTATACCTTGGCAGTATTAACTCTTGATGAAGATTTATTCCCAACAAACTTCGTGATCATGCCTATGAAAATTCTTTGATTTACAAAGAGAAGACAAAGAGGATCCATGATGCCAAGATAAAAAACTCCGTTTTAACGTCGGTGATCAAGTCTTCCTCTTTAACTCTAGATTGAAGATGTTCTTGGGAAAATTAAAATCCCGTTGGTCCGGACCATTCACCATTGCCCAAGTTTTTCCATATGGCACCGTTGAGTTATCTCAAAACTCCGAGCCAAACTTTAAGGTGAACGGTCATCGAATTAAGCACTACTTTGGAGGGGACGTACCAAAATTGGTTGTCCCGGATCTTCAAACCTTCCCCATAGACAAATGAATTCGGGGATTGGGTCAAGCTTAGTGACCCTAAACAAGCGCTTCGTAGGAGGTACCCCATGCTTATCCATAGTTATATTATGTAGTAATGAATAAGTGTTTTTATTGTGAGGAGGCCTGCCTCTTTCTTTTATCGTTTGCTTGTGTGTTGTATGTCCAAGATGTCCCGGATTTTTGAAGCCTCTCGTGCTCGCGGTTTTTTTCCTTCGATCACAAGTGCTTCAAATCCTTAGCTTCATTTGGGAAATCCGATATCCTAATCTAATCGATTAACGTTTATCTTTAAGCATACTTAATAAATGGCTTAGGATTTGCGTAGAGACCTTTCGTAAAAATATCGGGAAAATGTTTCATTTAGTATGGGGGGATCTTCGATTTGATTGTGCTGCAGTGTTGTTTTGAGTATCACCTTTTTTTCACAAAATTCCAATAAAAATGAAATATTTTAAAAAATTTCAAAATAAATAGTGTTTGGTCACAATTTCTGATTTTCTCTGCTGGGTAGAATAAGAGTAAATTTTGACCCGATCGAGCGTGTTGAGCTCTAGCTTGTTCCTTAAACGTTTAGACTAAGCGTTTCGCGAATATTCAGAAAGAACTAAAAATATGACAGATTTAAGTATGAGTTGGATGCTAAACAAGGATTATTTAGAAATCTTAAGAGCTCATGTATGAAATTTGTGGCTTTTTCTCCCATAAGCTTTTAACCAGATTAATATACGTGCTGTTTTTGGAGATTAAACTTAAAATCAACAATTTTTATGTAGTTTATTGCAAAAATTTTTTTTTATTTGCATTAGTTCAAAATTTATACTTGAATTTTTTCAAAAAGAAGTCTTCTCTATATCATGAAAAAAAAATGATGATGATGAAAAAGGAAAAAAAATATAATAAATATAAACTGTGGGATGATAAAAGTTTGCTGCATCTTGCCGGCTCACAACCGATGTTGCAGCCTTCTAAAAAGTCAAGGGTTACAATTGCATCAATGTTATGGTTAAATATTACGTGTGAATTAATAAATGTAAGATCTATTTTTGTTAAATTAAAATATGCTTTTGAACTTTGACTATTCTATTTTAAGTTTTTAAATAGGCTATGTGTATACGGGAAACCTAAGAGTTTTTGAAACCTTAAGTGTCCGTGCGAGTCGATACTAAGTCTTCATCATAGAGGTTCAAAAAGCTGGTCACTTAGCCGAAATGTTGGGATGTGCCGAGACAAAAGTCGCTACATGGGATGATCTCGCCTTCAAACTCATTATTCTAGGGTGGAACGTGAAGCATAGAATTTTGCAAAACGTTGATCCAGGGTTGAAATTCAAAATAGCACAAACACCTAAGATATAATAATTGTCGGGAGTGAAAAGTTCACAAGTTGCAAATATGAGTAGTGTTAGCATCTTAACTTATATTTAACGGTGATTTCGTTCTAAGCTTAGTTTGGAGCAAGTGAAAAGTCAGGGACGATGAATTTATCCTTTTTTTCGGGGCATTCTCGGATCGAAATGCATCTTGTTCTATGATCCATAAAAGTTATAAAATAACAAAAGTCAAATAAGTTAGTTAGTTGCTTAATATGAAAAGTACAAAAAAATGAGAAAAATGAAAAATACAAAAATATGTGTAGGAATAAGAGTATATATTCAAAAATGGTAAAGACGGGGCTTTTCAAAGCTATTGATTCTTTATTTTCCCTCGATGAACACTTAGCTACTTTTCGAGGTTATTAGTCGAGGGGGATTAAGAGTCTTAGTTTTCTAAGTGCTTACTTATAGCATTGCGTGAGGACACGGCAATGTCTTAGTATGGGAGATTTTGGTATGTACTTAATTACAAAAACCATTTTCCATCAAAACTGGACTTAAATGACAAAAAACGTACAAAAAATACATTGTATTTGTATGTTTTCACATATATTGTGCATGTAACGGATAATCAAGAAAAGGACAAAATCGAAGCCAAAACAACAAGAAACGAGCACGGGAACAGAAAGAATGTGATGAAGTCAAAATCAAGTCAAAAAGTCAATCAAAGTCAACCCGTCAAAGTCAAAGGTCACATACCCTAAGACGTAAAAACCAGAATATTACTTTATGGGCCACCTGAACCCATCTAAAAATGGGGGCCGGATATGCCCTTTAGTATATTGCTTGAGACCTTAAGACCAGTAAATTAAAATAGCCAAAATACCCATTATTTCTATAACCGGCCCAAACAACCCACTAAAAGCCCATTCCCACTTAACTGCCGTTAACCCTTATTATCACTTGAGCTTAACTTTCGTTAGTCCACAAGGACTTTCCTTGCAATGACATATAACACCCTCGAGGGCTTAACCTTCCACATCCCCTATTATAATCAATCACAAGGTATAAAAATGCACACTCTATGTATAACTTTGAGGGGACTATTCTATACCAATCCACCATCATTACCTTAATGTATATCAACATACAGGGTCACCCATTTCCGCCTTACTGTTCATCATCTCCCCTGTCCCTGTCCCCCCCTCCTCGACCACTGTTCACAACCAGCCAAAACCCATTACACCACCCTTCCCCACCCCCACATGGCCTTAAGATACCTTGGCAATCCCCTAATACCCCATTGGACAAAAAAAACGACACAAGATCAAGGGACAAGATCATTTGGTTTGGGCTCCAAGCAAATTGAAAGGCTATGATGAGCTTATGATTTCACTCACACAACAAGCACAAGCTGAAGCCTCTTTCTAAAGAAGCACGCCAAGAGACCTCCTAGAATCTTCCTACGAGTAGTATAAATATAGGACCTCTGGTAGCCATTTGGCAGTTAGTTTTTGGTGTAGTCTTTTTAACCTAGTTTTAATTTTATCAGTTTTCATAGTGAAATTTTTAATATTGTAATGTTTTGAAGTTTAATGAAATTTAAGTTGGTTTTTAAAAAAAAATCTATTTTAAGCTCTTTTGTTTTCAAATCTTGACTATGCTTCAAAAGCATTCATAAGCTCTTATAAGTTTATTAATCATACAAATAACGTAAAATCTTATTGTTATCTAAATGAAAAGGACTTAAGTAAATTTTACAAAAATCTCAAAAAGAATCTCCCCTAAAAATCACCTCAGCTTCTTTTTTGATGATAAGCTAGATTTGGAAGAGCTTATAGACCTACTAGCTTGTTTTATACAAGCTAGAGCTTGTAGAATCTTTTTATCACCCTTGTTTTAAGCAAAGGGTATTGTAAGTCTTCATTTATTTTTTTGCTTATTTACTATTCAAGTGCTTTATTTACTTGCTTATTTTTCTGCTTATATGCCTTTATTTATGTTTGCTTACATACCTTATTATCTTTGTTTAAGTGAATATTTGTCCTTTGTTAAAGTATTTGTTTTAAGCCTACCTTCATTTTCTTTGTTAAATGCTTATGTGATTGCGCTTTTTTCTAGTGGTATCAATGTTTGCTTTGCGACTTATTTGTGCTCATATTTGCATGTTAGCTATCTATTTTTAAAGTATCTTAACTCAAATCTCCACCAAATCTGTTTTACAAATTGATTTCCATATTAAGGGAGGTGTGTGGGATTGTGGTTAAATTGGGTTCAAATAGAGTCTTAAAAAATCCATTTGGACCATTGCTCAACTTGGACAGCCTACTTTATGTGTTCTTATCCAATTTTCTGAGTTTAAGCTTCTATGATTGATTTTAAGGTTTTTCTAAGAGTTGTGTTAATCTGTGGTTCAAAATGGTCTCAATAAGTGCTTATTTGATTAGATACTTTATAACAGTTTTGAATGTTGTTTTATGTTCTTTTTGAATGCCTAATGCAGTAGCAAATTGTCCCTTTTTGATTCACTTGTGTTTTTTCTAAAATATGTCAAGTCTTTATCAAGTTGTCCTGTGGTAAAACTATCTTTTTAAATCTTAATTTTCAGATGTTAAAAAAGGTTTTAATTTTTTTTTTTTTTTATAACCATTAAGCTGTTCTTTGAGCCAGTATAAGCCCAGCATTTGAGACTCCCTCTAACAGCTTATTTTTAAGCCAAAAAGAGAGCCCCAATGCATTTTGGTCTGCCAACTTTGTGCCTTATAGCTTATTAGATTTTTCTGGCTTATTTACTTGTTTCCCTTAGCTTATTTTGTTAGCTTTTGCTTATTAGGTTTAGAGCATCATTTGTTTTTGCTTTATTTGTTTTGCCATTAGCTTATTTTGCCCTTTTAGTAGCTTATTAGTTTGGCCTTTTAGTGCCTTAGGTTAAGAAGTAGAATCTGCCCTCCTTTTAGTTGCTTACTTTAAGCTTATTTTTGATAGTGTTTGCTTATTAGATGTAGTTTAGACCCCCTAGCTTATTCAGCTTTGCCCCTAGCTTATTCTAGCTTTTTGAGCTTATTTGCACCTTTAGCTTAAGATTTTATAGTATAAAAAGCCTTTAAGTATTTCTGCCTGTTTAGCTCAATTTAGCTTATTTTCTTAGATTGTTTTTGTTCCTTTTTGCTTATTAAGTAAAGTAGTCTATTTGTTTTAGCTTATTATGTTGTCTTCTTAGCTTATGTGTTATAAAAAAGCCCAACAGTTAGCTTAGTTTAGGTTCTTAGTGTAAAAAGCTTTTCTGACAAGACTTTTCAGCTTATTTCGTGCTTATTTGTTAGTTATAAAATTTTTTGTCTTTTTTAAAGTTGCTTATTTTCATCTTGTTTAAAAAGTTGTAAAAAAAATGAAAAACAAAAACGTTGGGATTAGGGGAAGCCCCAAGTGAGCAGGGCTCGAACTTGGGACCTCAACCCCAATCAACCAACGTTTTATAACACTCACTACCGGTATGCTACAATAGCTCATCCGGTAGTGATTTGCAAAATTTATTATATAAGGGCCATTTAGCCCATTAAGCCCATTAAGCCCATAAGCTGTTTTCAGCTTATTTTGGCTTATTTATAAGCCCACTTTTCTAGCTTTTATTTTTCGTAAATCCAGTACACTTTAAACTACTTTTCTGTATTTTTTAGGATTTTTCCCATTTTGTTTACTATTTTTTATCATTTATTTTCTTTAAAACTGTTTTTTAATTATTAAAAATTAAATAAAAATCAAAAAAATATAAATCTTTTTTAGAAATTTTTTTTTTGTCATATTACACTTAGGAAAAATAGAAAAACTTTCATAGGGTTATTTTTGCAAAATTTCATTTTTTTTAAAGAACGGGGTTTGTTCCCGTTCTCGTTTATCGTGTTTTCTAGCTCAATTTAGCTCCGTTTTCGTTCTAGTTTTCTTTAAACTTACTTTTTAGTCAATTTAAGTCCATTAAAAGTGAAAAAATTAATTTAGGCTTAATTTTGAAAAGTTAGGGTTTTTAGTGTGTCGTTTTAGCTTCCCGTTTCCGTTTTTGGTATAATTTGTGTAATTTTCTCGTTTTTAGTGTAGTTTGCCTTATTT